>ML791589.1:206381-219934 GCA_009831015.1 Picea engelmannii
ACCATTGCAAAAGACAATACACTTGGTGTGATATATGAAAGAGGCCTTATTGGAATTTATCATGACTGGTGTGAAGCTTTCTCAACATATCCAAGGACATATGACCTAATTCATGCAAACAGAGTCCTCAACATGTACCAAGACAGGTGCAACATAGAAGACATTCTTTTAGAGATGGATCGTATTTTGCGCCCAGAGGGTGCAGTTATACTTCGAGACAACGTTGACGTGTTGAACAGGGTGAAAAAGGTGTTAGGTGGTATTAGATGGGATAGTAAGTTGGTGGATCATGAAGATGGACCTCTTGTTCCTGAAAAAGTATTGATAGCTGTGAAAAAGTATTGGGTGGCCGATGGGAACCGGACTGCAGAATTTTGAGCAAAAGTAATGAGAAAAGTATGATCGGAACATTGTATGATATTCCAGCAAGGTCCCCATCCACGGATAGTCTCAAGAACTCTGTTATCATGGGGCTTAGAGTTGAAGTCGTAGAAGCACAGTTCAGCTTGGATTCGCTGGATGCAAGTTGAAATCCTACCAAGACAGGATGCAGGTGTACTGGATCGGGATGAATGAAGACATATTATCCATGTTACATATACACAATTGGCATTATAGAATAGGCATCTAGTTCTGATGGTAAAGACCTTAATAAATACTGTGTTGTAAACAGTAAAGTGTGTGCTTATGTTGTTCAAGCATGAACATAATATTGTGTCAATCTGTGAAAAGAGGATACAAAGACAATACATACGCAAGAGAATCACGAAATGATAGGGAAATATTTGGAGGCAGTTGTTGCTTCAAAAGCTCTGTCTTGCAGAAATTACTCAGACTTTTATATGAGCAGACCCCTCTTTTAAGCGTTGTAGGTGGGAAATTGGTGCTATGCCTTCTTTCAGGAGTGGTGTGACTTCAATCTAATTATCTTGTTGAAGCTGCTGGTGTATGCTTCAGATCTGGTGGAAAAGATTTTCATCTTTTCCCTATACTCAATTTTAGATGGATTTTGGTGTATTCATTTCAAAGATTTGTTTGATTTTTGTTCTGATTAAAATAAATTCAATTAAGATTTAGTTTGCCCTAAATTAGCATAGCAGTTTGGTTTGTTGTGATCTAGGTGATTTGTTTGTTTGTAATTAGTAATTAAATATTTGCTTTTATGATTTGAATATATTTGTGTTAGTTTTAATTGACTTAAAACAGGCCTGTCCTCAAATTAGGATAGCCACATAATCAGTCAATGCTGTAGCTAGTCCATAGGAGAAGATTTTTACTATTTTTTTAATAAAATATCCATCTAACTTGATTTTTTTTGTCTATTATAGGTCAATTCGAATTTTCAATTGAATGGTTGAGTAGTTAGAGGATATCACAAGGATTTTACTTGCATCTTATTTGCTTAGTTTAGGGAATTTTGGGATTATGCCCAGATTATGTAAAACTGTTTACTATTATTCACAAGGGAGTTTTACCTTGTGAGAAACCTATATAAACCTATGGTTTTGTAATATTAAGGATCATGATCAGTTTTGGAAGAACAAGCATATGTAATTCTTATTCAAACTGGAGCAGAATTAATGCGTTGTTATAGCTTTTGCTTTTCAATTTATCGACACTTTGTTCCAAGTTTTGTATATCATTATGTTTATGGTTTAGTATCACTTTGTTGTCTAAATCAAATGCAAGTGATGTAATCTCTTGTTGTTATACATGTCTTGTTGCTTCCAAGGAGATAAAGAACATAGCAGTTGTTGATTCATTTTATGAATTATAGCTTTGTCTTATTCATTAATTGAATTGATATATATGAATTTGCTGCATAATAGGTTTTCCTTTTGCAGGAGTTTATAATCTGAAGACTGTTATGATTTCCTTTATGTCTTGTTTGTCCTGTAACACACTTCAGGAAGCATTATAGCTGATCCTTTGCGAGAAGCTTAAGGGCTAAATGGTGTGAATTTCTTCCTCCAACCAGCTTAAGAAGTCATCATTCACAGGGCAGACTTGGAGCGTTCCCAGGTCAATTAGTTAGGTGTTTATTGCTTTTATTAATTAGTAAGTTTAGTTAGATTAGATTAGATTGTTTAATTTCAGTTAGCTTTTTTTTTTTTTTGTTCATAAATCATAAAATCCAAAAAGAGACCCTTGGCTGTCTCAGGGCAGCAAACACATTAGTTTCACAGGTTTTAATCAAATCTGTAATCTATCCATATTGTATATTTGTGAATAAAGAATGATCATAGCTGATAATTAAGTAGTTGATTTGAGTTATTATAATCATAGTTAGTATCTTGTATAAGTATTTAGTAATTTGTAGTTAGATTAGTGTAGTTAGTTTATAGTTTCCTTTGTTAGTTTATTTCTTTGTCTTTGTCTTATTAGTTTCTAGTTTCGCTTTAGATTTCTTAGCTCAAATCATTTCTCTTTGGTTTCCATACGAGACCTTAGGGCGGCCAACGGAGCCGTTAAACTCGTCAGGGTGGTCCATTCCAAACGGCTTGGGTTATTAGACAACCCCAGACCGGTTCCACTCTCCCAGTTGACGGACGATCAATTTCGCCCGTCAACAGGTAGAAAAGCCCAAAACCTTGAAAGCACCGCCTCTCGAGTCTCATGGAGGTAAGGGCACTAGCAAGATCCCCATATAGGAATAGATCGCTAGAAATATCTTTGATGCCAGGAGGGTATCAGGGGGATATCCCTTCAAACGACTTCACACGACCTCATGTTTAACTTCGGTGTAACTAGAGGCTCCTGATATTACCAATTATACAATGGATTTCTCCACTCCCTTAGTCAGACACATATGTTTATTTAATTACCTTTGAGAAATTTATTCACAAAATCCTATTCCAAGGCACTAAATCCTAAGCTAGTTGGTGCACCCTAGAAAATAAAATCGTTACTAATCAATTTTAAATTATAGCGTTAATTTTAATGGCCATGTTTACTCAAAAATGTGTGGTCGTGAAACTCATTATGTTATGACTCAACAAGTAAGGTAAATATGAATACAATGCAAAGTCTTAACTTCAATTTTCAATGGATGATATGCTTCTTAAAACAATGCAATTTTCAATTTCAACTCTGCAATTCTGAAATAAAAATGCACTCTTTCTTTACATGCACTAAGCTAAATGACAAAGACTCAAAAGATCAAAATGCCAATCAATGTAAAATGCCTAATATTTTTGTATTTTCAATACAAGAAAACTGAAAATGCATGGAATGAACAACAACTTGATATATAAAAACTCTACTATGTATAGAAAGAGACAACTCAAGCAAGATACCAAGGAGAAAAACAACTAGCCCAATGTACAAGGACAATCAAAATGAAAAGCTGATGAGAAATACTCCACCCAAAAATTCAACCCAAGACAGGTTTCTTGTCATCCCACAGACACTCAACAGTCACTACAGAGACCCAAGAAGACTCAACAATCATCAAATCCTACCCAACAACCACCAAACCCAACAAACAAGCACAAGAGGTTGATGTACACGAATTTTCAAGGAAACATACCATATGTACACAACTTGTAGAAGGATAGCACGCGTATATACGTGACTGTAAAGCCAAAACCCACGTATATGTTTCAAAAGCACAACTAGGAAAAGGAAAAGGATGAAAGACTTAGACCCAAAGTGAACAGAGGCTGTCAAGCAATGATACGACAAGAAATGTAGTATGAATGAGATCAATCTAAGGAGAAAAAAAATCCAAACCCCAAGAAAGAAGATCAATCCCCATTATGGTATCCAATTCTGTTATGAGGAAAATCTCTCTATGGCTAGGGGTAAACCACAACAGACGGGAATTACTATAGAAATCAACTCTATTCCCAAGTATTCTATATAAACAAATATGCTAGCAAAATGAGATAAAAGGCCTACCTCGTCCAAACGTTTGATGAAGTCCACCATTGAGCACTTGACCCAAAGTGATACACCTGCAACTAGTCCTCAAAAACCAAGTAAAGCAAGCATATGGTGATAATATATGATGTTAGCACATTCAATAGCATAATCCATTAATACACATAAAAAATATGCCCATGAATAATAAATCAAATATTTGCGAGATATCAATTGGACGGGAAAAGAGTATTTCTATTAATATATGATCATCAGAAGTGAAAAAGTTATAGACCTTTGTGTCGGCATGGTTCGGAACCGAGAAACTAATTTCCTTCCAGTCAGGCCTCCACCACTTCAATCCTCCACCAAAGGCAATATCATGTAAGAGAGACAATGGAGTTCTCACTCAATAAGGGAAGAGCTTGGGGGATGAACATTGTGTTCAGACTTAAAATACAAAGGGATGCAAACTCAATATGAAGTGAATAATTCCTCCAGAGTAACTTTCTCTCAAAGTTGAATTATTTCTCCTCTTTTCCATAGCTCAAAATTGGCCCATTTATAACCTTCAAATGGAACTGAAGGGCCGAGTTGGAACATCTCCAGTATATGGAATTCCAAGGATCATTGATCTCCTGTCGTGACATGGAAACCCGACACCATTTTTCATTTTTGGGCACAAATCTCGTTGTACAGGGGTTGTAGTGGTGTAATTCTCATATATGCATATTGTATAGTAGGCAAGGTGCATACATCTGGAAAAAAATGTATTTTTATCTCTGGGATTTGCAACAAGGGATGAAAATTATGCATATGGAAATGGAAAAAGGCCCTTTGTGCAAGATTGCATAGGGTGAGACAAATCTTGCTATAACAACTGCATTGTTGAACTCCATATTCTCTGAGTCCGACCTTGAGTTCCAGGGCTTGAACATATTGTCTAGGTGACCCTTATTTGCATGTGAAAATTGTCTTCCTGGAGGTGACTTCCATTTCCACATTGCAAATGTAAGGAGGAAGTATCCATATGTGAAAGTTCCTCCTTTCTCTTGAGCTTCTGTACAAGAAACTAGGAGTTCCTCTAGTAGGTAGTTGCACCATTTGAACGCATCTCCATTTATACAGAAGTATGCTACTGAAAGAGAATCTAAGGTGCATTCTCCCTTGTAGTACGAGCGCATAACCTTAGTAGCGATCACATAGTAGGTTGTTTGGACCATCTCTGGTAGGATTGGGTCGATTTTTGCTGTGTGTCCACTTCTCTGTGTATGTAATTTATCATACATGTTGAATTATCCCTTGTTCTTTCCATGCACCGCGCAACCTCACCAATAGTTCCGAAAACCGGTAGATCCCTAAGGTTCATGATGGTGGAATTGAACAGTTTGATGAATTTTGGATTTGACACAAATTGCATGCCTCCCATTGCATCTGGAACCAAGTCCAAGAATACACTAATATTCATTCGCGAGAATAATACTCGGTCCATTAGGTCGAGTTCGAGGAGTTTAACTTGCTCAGAATTTCCCTTGGCATCGCCCATGATCTCAACCTGAGGATCACACAACTCATCTGGAATTGCCTATTTTGAAGCTCAACTCCAACCTCCTATTGCTCTTGGTATTTTGGTTCTGGATTGCTAGAAAACTAGATGGGTTAAGTTGGGGCTCAGGGTCGCAACTGGGGAGAAAAAGATTTCACGAACGAGATGAGGGTGCAGATAGTTCAAGACAAAAGATAACTGAGTTAAACAATAAGTCTTGCTCATGATTTCGCAATGTCTTATAAGCAAGAAAACTGGAGAGCTCTGTAACTACTCATAAGGACACTCATCATTAAACCATAAATGCAATCTCAGGCTTAGGTGTCTAACGGGACTGATAACGTGGTAAAATATATAGGGTGATCATGGATTTAATGAACAGGATGAAAGGGATGTGGTCGACCTGAGGGCTTACTGTTTTAACGATTGAGAATCCTGGTGGGGATACCGATGGAATCTACACATATCACACCTTTATGGCTTGGCGAAACATTCTGACGAGTTACTATAGCTACCATAAAGGGTATGACTGGATGGGATGTGTATGGCACATGGGATGCGATACAATTTAGATTCTCCCCCTCTCTGACCAAAATGGGGGTCCCCATCATATTTAATGACTTCATTTAATGTAATGGTGGCTCTTCCGATCCTATGTGGTTGAGTAAGCAGTTATGCATAAAATAAAAAATTAGACTGAAAAGTAAGTATGTGTCGTGGCACAACAATGCACACTCTGACATTATTAACTAAATTGAAGAAATTACAGGAAATTAAAATTAAGCTATTGTACAAGCTCTCTTGGACTAGAAAAATAGTCCTTTGGCTCAATCATGAGAAATGTAGGGTTTCAGGCGAGCTCCATTCACCCATCCTCTTCAAAGGATACCATCCATTTGCACTAGCTTGACTGCCCCAGAGTGTCGTATTTCCACAACTATGAATGGACCCAACCAATGCATGCACAACTTGCCTGGATGCTTTTGATATCGGTTGTCATAGAGTAGTACCTTATCCCCTTGCATAAACATTTTATCCTTAATGTGCCTGTCATGCCAAGATTTATGTCTATCATTTTCAACTGTTTGTTGAAAATATTCTAGAAATCTTGCTTCCTCAAGTTCTTGCAAGTCGACAATCCTCTGCGCAATTGATTCATCGTTTGTCATGTGTGTAACCTGTGTTATATAGAGACTAGGGGTAATAAAATCTACATGTACAATAACTTCTTTCCCATAAACCAACTGAAATGGAGTATACCTATGTAGCTTCTTCGTGGTAGTCCTGTAAGCCCACAAGAATACTAGAAGTCTATCATCCAAGTCTTACCTGTTTGCGCAACATACTTTTGTCAGTCCTCTTTCAAGAATTTTATTAAATTCCTCCACTTTACCATTAGCTTGTAGATTGTAGGGACTAATCTTATGGTGTTGTATAAGGAATTATGTTGTCAACGTTGTGATTGTGCTATTGATAAAGTGACTACCTTGATCACTAGTCAAACTTCTAGGGCATCCAAACCGAGTAATGAAATTTTCAAAGATAAATCTAGCAGTTGTATCTGTCGAACAATATTGAACTACCTCTACTTCAAAAAATGTTTTGAGGTAATCAATTGCAGTAATGATGTATCTGGCCTTTGAGTGCTTAGTTGGGGGGTTGATCGGTCCAATAAAGTCAACAACCCAATTCTCAAAAGCATAAAGTTCTCTAACTGGTTGAAGGGGTAATTCATCTATGTGTGATGGTTTTCCTACTCTTTCAAAGATGTTGCAAGATCTAGCATACTCCTTAGCATCTTTAAATAATGTAGCCCACCATAATCTAGCTTGAAGTACATTCTGTGCCGTAGATTTACCTCCAACATGTCCTCTCACAACTCTGCGGTGGAGTTCCCACATGATATCTTGCATCTCATGGTTCAAGAAACATCTCCTAAGGATGTTGTCTAGTCCCAATTTGTAAAGTTGTCCTGCAATTAGTTGATAGTCTGCTGCGCAAAACACCATATGTCATTTTTGGTTTCTGGAGTAAGTTTCAGGGTAGGCCCTATACTGAGGAAGATAGCAATGTCTTAAAGATACTCTAGGATTTCCTCAATTCAGAACATGTTCACATCTAGGAGTTGATCATCCACTACTCCACAACTTTCCCATGACTCCAACCTCGAAAGGTGATTTTGAACTACATTGCATCTTCCTAGTTTGAAAATTACTTCGAATGAAAACTCCTGAAAAAGAAATAACCACCTACAAATCCTTCCTTCAAGTATTGGTTTATTGACCAGGTACTTCAACGCAAAATGGTCATTAAAAAACTTGAAATGAGAGCCTAACAAGTAGTGTATAAAATTTTGTAATGCGTAAATCATATCTAGACCCTCCCTTTCGGTGGTTGTGTAGTTGTGTTTGGCTTGTGAAAGTTTTCTACTGACAAAGTAGATAGGGTGGTCCATATTTCCTTCCCCTGGTTGCACTAAAATGGCTCCCAGGGAAATGCCTGATGCATCCACATGTACATGGAATTCAATTTTCCAATTCAGAAATATCAAGATATATGCAGTACTTAGTTTTTATTTGAGAATGTCGAATGCTTTGTCACACTTTGGTGTCCACCAAAATAGTTTGGACTTCTTCAAAAAAATTCTAGAGGTGCGGTGATAGTTTCATATATTTTGATGAACCTGCAGTCATATCTTGTATGTCCTAGTGTGGAGCAAAACATTTTATCACTTGTAGGTGGCAGAATGTTCAGAATGACCACAAATTTAGCTGGGTCTACCAAGACTCCTTCTCTACATACAATATGGCCTAATATATTTCCATGTGGTACACAAAAAATGCGCTTCCTTAGATTCATAAATATTTTCAATTCATGACATCTATCAAACATTAACCGGAGTATCCCTACATGGTCTTTTAACAAGATCTATACCATCCAATCGTCTATGTAGAATTCTACAAACTTGTGGATGAACTCTCGAAATTCTTCTATTATGATCCGAGAGAATACTGCAGGGGCATTCTTTCAGACAAAGGGCATTACATTGTATGTGAATGATCCCCATTCAGTTATGAATGTGGTATTCTTCTTGTCTTCCTCTGTGATTCTGACTTGGTGATATCCTAAGAATCTGTTTGTAAACAAATAAGATTCTTTTCCCACAACCTAATCTAACACTTTGTTACTAAAAGGTGTTGGAAATAGATCGCGCACACATGCAAAATTAAAACTTCTGTAGTCCACACAGACCCAAATGTCTTATGTATCTTTCTTTCTATAGATAACTATGGGGATAATCCACTCTGCTTCTTTGATTGGGAAAATAAGTCCTGCCACCAAAATTTTGTCCACTTCCTTCTTGACCTTCTCTTTTATTCTAGGATTAAGTTGGTATGGTCTATGCTTCACAGGTCTTGATTCGGGTTTCAACTCAATTTTAATTACTCCTATGGCTCCTTTTATACCTTTTAGTTCTGAGAACATTTTCAGAAACAAGTCCTCATATTCATGCAATGGATTGTGTACTTCATTCGCAGTTTGCTTGTTAGGATATTTAGACACTTAGGATTTAGTTAAGATCTACTTGGTATAATGTGTCATTAGGTAAAAGTGTGTTTCTTAGTGTGTTTCTTTAGTATGCATTAGTATGCATTTGTAGTTAGGAAATCTGACGGTCACGATATGTTCCTGACATAGAGTGATCTGACGGTTCATACTCTCCTCAATATTAATGACCATTGATCTATGGCTTGGCACCCGATTGGTCCATAATATCTATTTAAAGAGCATGGAGGGTCATTTTCCGATGATCAATTGTGAAAAACTCTCTTGTAAAATCTCTTTGTAATCTTTTTCTTTTGCATTAATAAACTGCTCCAAGTGGTCGCATTGGCTGGGGCCGTGGATGTTTCCCCGTAGGGGTTTTACCATGTGAAAACATCGGTGTGTTAATCTTTTATCTGGTTATGTGAGTGGTTACTGAAGGTTTTCTTCCTCTATTGGAATACCTGGGTTGTTGAACATGGCATCAGAGCATGTTTGAAGACCCGCTCCTGTTGTAGATTGAGATCGTGAAGCCGAGTTGCCTCATCTCCATTTTCTATTATTTCCATAAATTTATGGGTTGAGAGGACTGTTCCATTGCATCTGGAGCACTTATTTCATTCAAGAACACTTTTTGTTTCACTTGAAAAGGTTTTTGTTTGCTCAATATACGACCATTACAGTCAGATCCAGAGGTATAAAGCTTGAATACACATTTTTAAATTTTTTTGCAGAGTAGTATTTTGGTTTTGTATTATTTATTTTCGGGTTTCTACTCTTTTAGATATACATATTCTCTTTGACCCACGCCTTGTGTGATCTTGGAAAATGAGAAACAGATAGGAAAAGATGCATCTTCCAGGTAAGCTAACCGAGATCTAACCATTGTTGTCATTGAGAAGCGATTTTTTTTTTCTTGTGTGAAAAGAGTTTTTTTTTTTAGCACGCTCTCCAAGGTCATCTTCCACAACAACAACAACAACCCCAATCCTCCTTATGAACATTACAATATGTTTTTCTAGATCATTTGGTTAAAATTTTCCTTATTAAGTAAGAGGTCTTGAGTTCAAGTCTCTCTTTTGTTACTTTTTTAGAAAAAGTTCATGCTAAAATTGTAAAGTGTATTTCACTTCAAGTATAAAAGTGAATCACTATAAATAGCTTTAATATTTTATTGTAGAGTTATTTATTTTGCATGAAAATTTTATGTTATAAAGTAACTTCATTGTAAAAGTGATCCCCACTTCTCTTTATAAAAATGGGTCACTTCATAAAGCAACTTACACTATCATGTGGTCATTTGGTTACTGTTTATGCCTTTTTTTAAAAGGGCATAACTCTCACATCCGAAGTCTGTTTTCAGTGCTACTTTTTTTTAAAACCGCATAAATTTTCGAGCTCTTTCCATCTAGATCATCAGTTTCATTTTTTAAATCCATATTATTTGCATATTTAATATGGCTTCTACAAGTAATCTCTTGCTTACCAAAACCAACTACTTCCAATGGAAATCTCATATGGAAGATTCATTAAGAAGTAAAGACTTGTACCAGATTACCTAAGGAAAGGTAAAAGCACCCACTGATGATGGAAATAAAGCAAAATGGGCTAATAGGAGTGACAAAGCATGTGGACTAATCAGAATGTCCATCTCTCCTGATTTAAGGTACCACCTTCAAGAAATTGATGACCCCGAAGAATCTTGGGAAAAGATTGAATTTGTGTTTGGTAAACTCAATATTATTCGAGCACAACAGTTAGAAAATCAAGTACTTACCTTGAGTCCAATGATTTTTCTTGCCTTGGAGACTATCTATCTAAGTTTAAAACACTTAGAATTTTATGTGAATAATGTAAGATAAAAATGGAGGAACAACGTTGCATCAATATTATTCTTTCTAAGCTAGGTAGTGCATATTCTGTGTTTGTATCTACCTTTTATGCCATGAAAGAGGCTCTAGGGAAAGCTTATGAAAAACCCACTTTTGAGTCCTTTTGTGCTTCTTTGATTAGAGATGAAGATAAGCTTGTACAACTTGGAATGATCAACACTGCAGGTACCTCCAACAAAGACTTAGTTTCCCAACAGAAAGATAAACCCAAGTATCCCAAGAAGCAACATCCTCGCTACAACAACAAGCAACATAAGGGTCCCAAACCTGCTCAGACAGCTTCAGCTCCTAATGGTGATAAAGGAGCAAAATACAAAAATAAGAAGACTGGAAGACATTGCAACTTTTGTGATAAAGATGGTCATGATGAGTCTAAATGTTTCAAGAAGATGGAAACTTTAGAAGCAGCGATGAAGAAGCACAACATCGGTATTGATTCTACTTCTTCTTCTTCTTCTCATGGACATGCACTTTCCACTTATGGTTTCTCCTTCAACAAAACTTCTACTTCTTCTTCTGATGAGTTGCTTATTGATTTAGGAGCATCTTATCATATGGCTAAGGATAAAGCCATATTTTCTACTCTAATGAATGTAACTCCAAGAAAATATTTGTTGGTGATGATAGATCTCTTAGTGTTGTAGGATCTAGAACAATTCAAGTAGATAATGGTCATTTCAATGATGTATTATGTGTTCCAATTCTTTCTTGTAACCTTCTATCAGTCTATCAAATCACTCATTTAGGTGAAGGTAAAACCGTAGAGTTTTCACCTCATCAAGTTGTAATCAAGGATCTAAAATATCCTAAGCATGTTCTTGCAACTGGAATTGTTGATGATATTACCAGGTTGTACAAGTTTGACAACTTTGGGTCATCATCTTTTTCATTTGTTTTTGTTGCTCATAGCGATGACTTGAGAAAACTTTGGCATGAGAGGTTTGGTCATCTAAACTATCACTCATTGCAGCAACTATGTAATCAACAGATGGTGACTGGTCTTCCTCTTGTTTCATGCAGAGATGGTGTTTGTGCTAGTTGTGTTCTCAGCAAACATCATCGAGACAGTTTTGAAAAATGTGCCTCTTGGCATGCTTCAGGCCCTTTGCAACTTGTTCACAGTGGTTTGTGTGGTCCATTTTATTCCCCTTCTTTTTCTAGGTGAAAGTATTTCTTAACTTTCATTGATGATTTTTCCAGACGTACTTGGGTTTACTTCTTAAAACTTAAGAGCAAATTTTTTGACATGTTTTTGGCCTACAAGGCCCTTCTAGAAAAGCAATCTGGACATCAAATTCAAAATTTAAGAACAAATAATGGAGGCGAATATGTGAACAATAATTTTACAAGTTATTGCACTACACAGGGAATCCAAATACAACACACTATTCCATATACACCACAACAAAATGGTGTTTTTGAGAGAAAGAACTGCACATTAAAAGAAATGGCTAATTGTATGACCCAATCTAAGGGATTAATTCTAAAGTATTGGGCATAAGCAATCAACTGTGAAAATTACATAGTCAATCACACTCCCACAAAGGCTCTTAAAAATATGACACCAAAATAAGCATGGACTAAAATTAAACCAAATGTAAGTCACTTCCGTGTATTTGGCAGTATAGCATGGGCACACATTCTTGATGAGAAAAGGAAAGCATTGCAACCTAATAGTGAGAAGTGTATATTTGTTGGTTATTCTGAAGATGTCAAAGTTTATAGACTTCTTCAACCACATTTTAATGAAATTATTCTTAGAAGATATGTTAAATTTGATGAAAATATCTTGGCGTGTGAGCCTAATTCGACAGTTGTGCCTCCTTCAACGTGCAAGCCATGTTCGACGTTTGTGCCTTTTATTGTTCCTATTTTGGTTTCTTCTTCATATGATGACAGTGAAGATGAAAATCCACGTCTGCCTGCTCACCTTCCTCCAGATGATTTCTTTGAACCTAAACCAACACCAGTTCCACCACTTCCTAGATGGGTCAATTCAACACGAGAAGCAACTGGTGGTCTTGTTGGTGATCCTTCAGATCAGCATCGAACACATTCAGAGTTCCAACGAGCCTCTTCTCTTTTGGCTCAACTTTCAAAGACTCCTGATCCAGAGACATTTGCAGAAGCTTCAGGTCATCCAGATTGGGATACAACAATGAATGAAGAGTATCGTTCTTTAATGGCCAACGATACTTGGGATCTTGTACATATTCCAAAAGGAAGAAAAATTTTCAGATGTAAATGGGTCTACAAAACTATGTATGCATCATATGGAAGTGTTGAAAGACACAAGGCTTGGTTAGTTGCCAAAGGATTTTCCCAAGCTGAAGGAATTGACTATAATGAAACCTTTGCCCCTGTAGCCAAAATGAATTCCATCCGCCTTGTTCTTTCCCTTGCTGCCTTGCATAAATGGGAGGTCCATCAGATGGATGTTAAATCCACATTCTTGCATGGAAATTTCAAAGAAGAAATCTACATGGAACAACCTCCTGGCTATGTCTAGAATGACTCTAGCCTTGTTTGTTGCCTTAAGAAATATCTTTATGGTATTAAGCAAGCTCCCCAAGCTTGGTATGCCAAAATGGACAACTTTCTTATTGACACTGGATTCTTTAGATTCCATTATGATCCTAATGTCTATACCAAGAAAGTAGGAAGCCATCTCATAATCCTTTTCCTTTATGTTGATGACCTTATCCTTA
>ML791589.1:263235-274226 GCA_009831015.1 Picea engelmannii
TAAGGGTATGGATGACATGCAAAGTCAAGAGTTCTGAGGAGTGGCTGACACAGGTTGATAAACTTCCTTTGAACAAGAGCATGAGACATATGGAGGACTCCAGTAGCATAGACCCAAAGATAAAAACATGAGATGTAGGAGGCATCGATGAAGTTATTTTTAGGGACTGGAAGAGTAACTGGTCAGTAGAGAAGACTCTATAATGAGCTCAGCTTCCTAAGGCCATGCTAAACCCAAAATTATGATGAACGGACTCAAATAACTTTGTGCTATATTCAAAGGTGACACGACTGTTGCCAATATAGGATAATACTCTCTTCCCGCCCTCTTTTTTTTGTTTTTTCATAACAAATGAATGCTATGATATAGAGGAGGAAACGAGTGGTGCAAGTAAGAAAAACTAGTTCCAGCAGTGGAACATACCTATGCTCAATGTAGGGAAGTTCATGCGGGAGATGGACACTCGAGGGAATGTTCCCTCCTATGTATAGGGTGTCAAATTGCAAAGGATACAAACAAGGCTCTGCTTGGTTGAGGATGAAAAACTGCTGAGGCAAACAGTTTATAACGCAAAGCGAGAACCAACTATAGGATCAATACTGCAAGTAGGGCCATGAGATGCAATCACAACTTAACACCAAAAAATGTCCCTTTTTATGTCTTTTAGTCTACTTGGTGTAAAAAAGGGATAAACTTGTGCTAAATAGACGTCTTTTCAAAAATAATTTATGAGTGTGAAAAAAATAAGTTCACTCGGCAATCTTTTCACTTTTTGGTAATGTTTCGGAAAAGAGATTAACTAAGACTCGTGATCTTTCAAATCCAATTTAACAAGTGTGAAAGGGACAAATCACTTGACAATATTTTTCGTTTTTAGATGAGTCGGAAAAGAGCTTAAATTAAACTCGTTTGGGAGTCCACAGGGTATAAGGTCGCATGTTTATGAATGAGAAATGAGGCTTAACATAAAGTCAAGTATGAGTTGTGAGGGACTCCCGGTCCTGTTGGAAAAATCTCTGCATGGGTACCAAATGTAGTAGGGGATCTAACTAGGGAACCCATGTTCGGTAAGTCTCTACCACTTGAAAATGACACAAATTTATGCTAGATGGAGGGTTATGTGTCGCACCAAATGGGTTCGTACCTAGGGTGTAAAAGTGACAGTTATAGGATAATGCGAAAATGCATAATGGAATGGATACCTATCCTATATGCAAGGTAACGAGTATACCTTCCCGAGGTGACAAATGATTGACATAACGCTAAAATCTGCAAGAATCCCAGGTTAAAAATGCAAAAAACAAATCAATTCACTTTTGTATTAGTCCATTAGGCGCAAAAATGGTTTAAAACTATATAAAGTGGGTAAAAATAATTTATAAATAGTGATAAAATAAAAAATTACTATGCCATTTTGATTTTTTACCCAACAAGTGCAAATTGGACCAAAATTCCTCCAATATTCAAACGATGATTCCTCCAATATTGCAAGAGCATCCGACAATGAAATCACGAGACATCTGGATCAGGTAATTCGTGTTCTCTTCCTCTTCAATTTCAATGGTTTAAAATTTTGAATTAGGTCTTAAATTTTTAGTTATTTAAGGCACAAAGTATATATTTTGGTGTACGCGGGGTAGCCTTGATTAGGTCGCATGTACGATGAGGTATATGCTCCTGTGTGAACTACAGGGGGCGCATATTGAGCCCTACACATGACTCTATGTCAAGGAAGCCGCACACAAGCACACAAATGACCAATTTGAAGGGTTATAACTCAAAATTGTAATTTTGTTTTACAGGATGGTTCTTGAATGGCGAGAGAGGGAACATGAGGAGGTTGATGTCACTGTAGACTGAGATCCAGGGGCCCAAATGGACTTAAAGAGATGTGTCTTGTATAAGTTTTGGGCACTCAAAGGAATGAGAGCCCAGGTGAGGTTGTTGGAGATGTTGGTGGGTTACTAGGACCCTGAAAGTGAGAGATTCAATCTCGATGGGAAACCATTGAGAATTGAAGTAGAGGACAATTATTTTCTGACTGGTCTATCATGTCAGGGGGAGGTTGTGAACCTCAAATCATGGGGAGAAGGTAGCAGGATGAAGATAGAATAATATATCGACGCCCATTGTATAGCAGGGACTCCTAAGTTAGGGAGTCAAGTCCCTATCTGGGAAATAAACAACCTCATTCTAAAGATAATTGTCCTAGTTTTGACCAGGATCACGAGTTCAGCCTCATTGCACCAGGCATCAAGGCCACTCATGTTTTATGTAGTGTAGTGTGCAAGAACCATAGTGTATGATTGGTGTACCTCACTACTGGAAAATATGAAGAGCCAGTTGACGGAGTGCAAGTACGGGGGTAAAATAAATTTTGGGTTTGCCTCCATATTGTAAAGTTTCTTTTTCAAGTGGGTTCGAGGTTTGGGACCTAGAGTTGATATTTTTCCTCAGAGACCTCGCGATCCAGCCGTGGCATGGTGGACCGAGGTGATGAGTTGGCAGGAAGGAGGTAGGGTTCCAACACCCTACAATGAGGACTTCTTCTACTGGTGGCAGTGACAGGTCATTGCTCTAGATGACTATCCTCACAAGGGGATCGAATTCAGAGGATCTCCACACATGCCACTTCCAGCAAAGGCTGCTTATGGTGACATAGGTATGTCAAAATGTTTTTACATATTTCATTTTTTTGTATTTTTTTATAATTAGGACAAAAATATTTTTGGATGGTTCTTAAGTATTGACTAGACTTTGTGTGCTACAGACGTGGGTCTGCGATGACCAGAGGGTTTCCCTTGACATCGATGGAGGAATCGGGGAGATGAAGCGATGGGAGGAGATGCTGTGAGGGTGCTACAAAACATGCAGGGAAACCTGTCATGTTTGACTCATAGGATACCCATGGTTCAGGTAGAGGATCTGCCTGAAGCCATGCAACGACAGGTGGTTGGTGTAGCCAGGGCATGGGTACGACTCTTTCGGCATCTCGCAAATGCCGTGGTTTGCTACCATGACACACATCAGGTGCCACAGGCGTAGATGTTGTACCATAGATGTTGTACCATATTGTAATACCGATTGTATATGCATATTGAGGGTGTTATCCCCATTTTGTACTATAAACATCATATTTTTTGAAATATATAAAAAAGGATCTTCAACATTAATTATATTTTACAATGTGTACATTGATTAAATGGTTTTCTTTGATTTTAAGTATGTGACAAATGCCAATCTAAAACAAAGTTATCATAAGCATCAAAGACATGATTAGAACTCCTAGGAATATGATAATATGTAATAAAATCAAATTGTCCTTCTAAAAGACATACCTGTAGGAATTGTCGGAGTAAAGTAGGATCACGCACGCGGTAATGACCATTCAATTGACGTAGTACTAACTGGGAATCCAGGAAAACTTCTAATGAATGAATTCCATGTGAGATAGCATCACGTAAAAGTTCTATAATGACTCTATATTCGGCCACATTATTCGTGGATGGCCCTAGGCATACGCCTCTTGAAGACACCAGTAGAACCTCGGGTGAGTAAACCACCCAAGCAGTATAAGACAAGTTCTATGTATGACAATTGACCCTGTATGTGAATCCTAAGTAGACCAATGACTCCATTGACATCTATCAACCAAGTGAAAACTTGATAAGCAACCCGAAGACGAAAAAACAAAAGAGCTATATAAACTAAATTAGATTAGTATACAAAGAGTTTCGCCCAATCCTGGGGCTCAAGCATAATATCGTTTCAAGTAGATCCCATTTCTAGGCTTAGACAACTTATTCCCTTCGTAATCTTCTAACTCATAGGATCCTTTTTCTAGAACACATCACATGATATAAGGGTCATGCCACATGGGTTTAAACTTTCCTACCCCCAGTGGTTCATTGGCTTGAGCATACAAGAGGACCAAGTCACCCTCAATGTACAACCTAGGACAACCAGACCTATCGTATTGGAACTTGACACATCATTTGTTTTCCTTGATAGCCGTAGAGGCGTCTCAACACTGCTCATCAAGACTCTCATAGGTGTACGATGCGTCGCTCGAGATCGAAAGTGTCAGGTAGGAGCGTGACTACCAACTTAAGAGAAGGGATTTCTCATTCAATAGGTAATATCAACTCCACGCCGTGTACCAACTGGAAAGGGGAAAATCCGGTGGCAGTGTTGACCGAGGTTCGGTATGCCCAGAGTGTAGGATATAACATGATGTGCTAGTTGGATTTACTCTAATTGACAGTTTTTTGCAAAATGGTCTTGAGAGACTTGTTGACGGCCTCTACTTGCCCATTTTTCTGGGGATAATAGGGAGAATAATGACCATGTCTAAACCCTAGCTTAGCTACTACTTCTTCCATAATCTCATTCTGAAAGTGACTGCCATGGTCAGTGAAAATCTTACTTAGGATACCGAAATGAGCGATAATATGATTGAATACGAAGAATGTTGTAGTCTTCCCATCGTATTTAACTTTAGGCATGGCCTCGACCCACTTAGTAAATTAGTATATGACCACGATAATGTGTTGATGACCCCCAACCAAAGTTGGGTTGCAATCGACGAAGTCTACCCCCCACTTGGTGAAGGGACTGACGATAATGACTGGATGAAGAGGGGTTGGATGCGAGTGCATTTTCCAAGTGAACACCTGGAAGGTGGAGTCGCTGGAGAGGGTTGTACCAAAGCAGGAGGTAAATGGTCAACCTTCTCCTTAGATGGAGAAAAATCTTTGGTTTGAGTCGTGAGTGCAACGTTGTTCTGCTTAGAATCACTAGTACACATCAAAACATATGATGTTGTAGAAGAGGAGGGTTGGTCATGAAAGACCAACTGAGCCTGTTGTTGAGACAGGAAGGGTTAGGACAAGATAGCCGGTGCAGGTGGTTTTGGGGTTCCTTGAAGGAACTTAGTGACCTTGACACATCATGGACAATATTTCGTGTAATGATCATCACCACATATAAGGCAAGGGTATCATGGTTTGCGCTTATCCCGATCTTCAATAGGAGTGGTTTTGGGTTGCTCAGTTTGATTATTATTTTTTCCCTCCTTATTCGTACCTCTCCCCTTTTTAGATTTATTTTTACCAGCTGGGGTAGATTGGACAACATTTACCTCAGAAGTTTTGCCGGTGGGAGTGGTAGGAGACGAATCATTTTGAACATTAGAATAATAAGATTTAGGGTTTGTCCTTAAAACAAAATGTGATTGAGCTTGGGTAGTACCAATCACACTGTCAGCTGCATGTGAGGAAGATGAAGTAGTTGAAGTGCTGGAAGCATTAGGATGAGGTAACTCAAGTAGTAAATCATAAAGTGTTCCCTTTTGTGAATAAATGAGATCAAGATATTGAGCACGACTTATAGCCTGCTCTTCCCTGGCAATGCCACCCATGGAAATGTCCTTACTAATTTCGTTCACAAATGATTTTGTAAACCATTCTGCCAGTAACTGATCAAGGAGCTCAAGTTTAATGAGACAATGCCTTCTTCGCCACTCATGGATATGATCCGATATATGAGTGCCTTTAGTCTGTTTGAAAAAAATCAAAATCTTAGTCCCAGTATCATAACGAATCGATAACTGGTAATGTGTAAGAAAATCCATAGCTAGGGTGTTGAAATCAGAGAAGAAACCTCGTGGCAATTCGATGTACCACTTCGCAGCAGAACCAGTAAGGGTTCGTTGAAAAATACGTAAACAAATAGAGTCATCCATCAACGAGTTGGATGAACACCATAGGTGAAAATTAATAACGTGATTGTTAGGGTCCTCTGCCATGTTTCTGTCGAATTTAGGAATGTCTGATGGAAGCTTGGCTGGAATAGCAGGCCATTGGGGAGAGTGATGAATAGAATCATTTAGAATCCTAGACAAATATAGAAAATACAAAGTAGCGAGAAAAGGTAACTGTCGATTCACCTGCGGGTACTGGTGGCTTTGGGGTGGAATCCCTGTCGGCAAACCAGTAGGACCATAAGCAGTCTCCGCATAATGGGAAGACCCAGGCAGATTCGGTGGTGGCTGGAGAGGATAGTAGCTCGAGGAATTGTAACCTTGAGTGGGGACATGAGTTTGAGCATTCGTACCCCAAATAGGATTGGGTATACCTGGATATGGTTGGCCTATAGTAGGGATAGGCTACTGCCCCCCAATCGTTTGAGGAGGATTTTGTATCATTTGATTCCAATACTGGGCCAAAGAGGGAGGTATATTTTGTCCAAAAGGTGGGGTTGGTTCCCCTATCATAGGTGGAGTTCCAATAGGAAGTTGTGTCCCAATCAAAGGTTGTGTAGTAATGGGAATGTGCCCGGTAAAAGGAAGTGGAATCGTACCACCTTGTCCACCAACAGGAATCTGCAAGTTTGGTGTAATGGATGGTATAGTGCCACTAGGATTAGGATTTCCAGAAGGAAATTGAGGGAGTGTCGGAATAAAACTAGGAATAGGGTGTCCAGGAAAAGAAGGACCACCTGGATAACCGGATGGGGTTTGCGGAGGTGTTGGAATAGAAGCATTCAATAAAGCATTCAATGCATGGTATCTGGGTGGTAGTTTCGGAGTGACATTGGGCGTTCGCTATGTGTTTATAGGAGCAAGATCAACTGTAGTAAACCCGGTTGGGACACTCGTAGTATTCGAGAGATGGGCCATCTCGGCAGGGATAGTAAAGTGATAAGTGGTATTCAATGGTACAGTCTCTATCTCAGAAAACACCGGAGGGTTGATTTCAAAGACCACAGGAGAACCAGGACCAAAAAGGGTCCTTCGGAAATCACCTACAGAACAAAATGGATATTGGCCTTCTACACTGGGAAAAGGCCCAACGGCTGATCCAGAAGAGGTAACAACTAAGTCTCTGGAAGAATTCAGTCGGATAAAAGGTCACTCGGAACCAGGGTGAAGGCGAAAATCCTCTCGAGTATTGGTAATTTGGAAAGGTTCTAGAGAATCAGTTCGTTCCACTTGTGGTGTGGTGACAACTGTGGCTTCACTTTTCCCAGGAGAACCCTCAGGTGTAGCTATAGGAAAGGGTTGAGAACCATCCAGATGCTCTGGAGATAAACCTTGCATTCTACATGAATGATGTGGAGGAGCTATTGTAAACAAGTGAAAAACTTCACGAAGAAAATCCCATGGTCAACTTCGAGAAACAAACAACACGCACTAGTAAACAAAATCTAGGAAGCAATCACCAGGCAAACAAGACCTTCTAATTTTAGAGCCACTATTTGGTGATGAAATCCAACATTACAAAAATGAGACGAGAAGGGGTGGGGCTATGGTGGAAAAGTTACGCTGATACCTGCTTAACGGACTTACACCCTGGTGCAAGCTCCCACACATAATCTTGGGTATACCCTCCAAGGAGCCCAAGTGACTTTGGTCAACGTCAATTCCAGGTACCGTGAAGAATTTCCCCTCCACAGTCACCTTGGGTAAGAACCTAGAAAGATAGGCCACTAAAGTCACCACCAAAAACAATAAAGCCCGGGGGAATAGTTGACAGTCCGATCCACACGCAAGGGCAGGGTATCTAGCCCGCAATCAACTCAAAAAGGCTTCCACTCATTATTGTGGGTATACCTCCGAGTGATCCCCGTAATACGTGCAATCTCTACACTGATATCAACAAAGCAGGGTGAGTAACTCTGCCAATATCAATGTGAGCTAGTGTTTGACCCTTGTGTGAGAAGGGCTTCCCAACACAAGATGTTGCAAATGGAATTAAACACTCCCTAACATAAGATGCTATTGTGTGTTTTGTTCTTTTGGAGAGTGTATCTCTCTTCCTACTCCAAAGTGCTATCCTAGCTAAATTTTGGTGTAATAGAGCCCTAGAAAAGAGTTACTAGATAAATTTTATGATTACGCAGTGTTATTAAGAGTTGTTGTTTACTCAAAGTAAACGGAGGTGAAACTTATGTTGTATGACTCAGACCCAACAATGCAAGGATGAGAATGAAATAGATCACTTTTCGTTCAATGAAATCCTATGTATGGGAGAGAGAAAGTTTTCTAGATCAACCTTGAACTACAATGCAAAATTTCCTTTGAAATGCAAATGCAAACAATCACTAAGAAAATGACCACTCTCTATTGTGTCGTTTGCAAATACTTCAACAATCTCAATAATTTGATTTTAAATGTTTTCTAAAACGAAAAGAATGTTTTGAAAGAAAAACGTTTTGTTCACTTTTCAAAAAGAATCCACACTATGACAGTGAGAGTACAGAAAATCAAAAACCAAAGGAACAAGAAATGACAAACCCAATCAACTCTTTCAATGAAAACAAAAATAAAGAGCAAACCAAAAGAGTCTTTTCAAATGCAAAAGAAAATGATCTTTCAAACCAATAAGCAAATGAAAATAACCAAGTACTCAACTCTCAACCAATCACTAGTTCTTAACTAATCAGACACACTCATAATCTAAAGTCAGAGAGAATGGTTTGGCCAAGAAGAGTCAAGAAATGAAAGTCAAGACACAAATGACAAGAAAAGCCTTGAAATCCTAAGACTGTTCATGCATGCAAACAAAGACAAGAAAGATATCAATCAGAGGTCCAAGAAACTTGTAAGAGACAATCAAACTGATCTGGGTAGTTAGAAAGACCAAAAATTAAATCCAAACTTTTGAAAAAAGGTGTTCGCAGGCAGGCAATATTACACAGTGCGAGAATCATTGATTCTCGTAGGTGACCCTTGAGCAGGCCGCGAGAACATCGCACTAAAACCTAAAGGCGGGGTGTGAACCCTAACAATTCTCGTAGGCTGCAATGAAGTACAGTGTGAGAATGCCTGAACATAATAAAAAATTTGAAAAATGAAGCAAAATTGAAAAAGGCTTCTGGACTCAGAAAGTCTATCAGGATATCCTGAAAACTCAGAGATTGATAGGACAGGAGAAAAGTAAAACCAGAACAAATGGCCACAGAAAAATATTCAAAGCCACAAAGAAAATGGGATTGTTCCCCAGCAGAGTCGCCAATTTTGTTATTGGATAAATCCATAGGTGCGGACACTAACCGATCTCCCTAGATCCACCTAGATATAGAACAAATCAAGACAGAACATGACTCTTTCCCTAGATTTTGACCATTGAAATAAATAGGAGGCAAGAACTAAGAACATACCTTATTATCGCTTCCTATGGTCTTTGTTGCTCCCACTTCACTTCAGTGCTCTCATGCAACCAAGACCAAGACAACACAAACCAACCAAAGTGAAGAAAGTACAATCTATTCAACAGTCAATCTATGTATATGATCAAGGAATTATACAATAAAGTGGAAATAGCTTTATGGGAAAGGGACATATTATTGTATCATATTCATGGAAAGTAAATATTACAACCTGATCCTTGATGTCACAAACTTCCTTTTGATGTCCCTTGGCTCCAACACACACACTTGCTCACTTGCATGAAGAAGATCAAAACTCTTATGATATCCTTGGTGGTGTTTCCTAGCCCGTTGTTCAAGCTTCAATCCTTCACACAATTCTTTCACTAATTCTCCAATGAATCTTGCTTAACCTTGCTTAACCTTTTCTATGAGAATTCCCTCAATATATAGGAGAGAATGAATTAGTTACTTGGATAAGAATGATCCCAAAATATTAGGAAATCCAGTACTAGGATAACCATTCGAATGCCATCTCATCCTTCTAGAAGATTCCCTTCTAGAAGCTTCAAGAATTCATCTTTTTTGTTGCTTTAGAAAGAGTTTGCACCCTAGCAATTCAACACAGTGAAAACTTCTCACACCCTGGCTTAAGGCAGCCTACGAGAATCATGCATTCTCACAGGAAAATATACTATCAGCCTACGAACCTCCTTCAAAAAGGATATTTCTGGAAAGAGAAGAAAGTAACTTTTCTCAGGAGAAAGTTCTTATGAAGATCCTGAGTACACCATCATCAATACATCATCATGATGACCAAAATCATGGGTAACAGTTTGTTGGTTGAGAACCCGAGAGTTCTTTCTTCTTATTGATCTTGTTGCAACTTCTTTCTTCAAAACTGATGTTGTGCTATCCTTCCAATCGCTTTTTGTTTTTTTCCTTTAGTTCATTGTCCATATCCTCAGTAGCTTGCACAACTTTTGTTCACCAAAATGAAGTTGCAACATAACTTGCACAATTTCTATTCCTCAAAACAAAGGGCCCAACATTGGCAATGTACCTATCACAACCTACTAGCACTCTTTTTGTGACTTGAACTAAAGGTTAACGACTACCTTGGTTTGAGAGGTTCACAATGTCATGAGGGAAGAATGAGACAATCGCTCACGAGGATTTCTAAGGGGCGTGCAATAAGGAGGATTCCTTATTTCTTAGTAAGCCCTTCGTGTCACACAAGGTCGACAAGTGGAGTATTGACTCCAAGAGTTTGACAACTTCCAAACTAGTCAATGGCGAGTGGCACCCTTGGAGCATGGAGGTGCGTCTTGAAGGGCACGTCGCATGTATAAATTTTGAGTCAATAAAAATCTACAATACCTTAGGAAATAAAATAAATACTAGATTTTTTTTAGAGAAGAGAATACAAATTTTATTTTAATTATAAACTAGAAATATAACCAAAAGTATAAGTCTAGATGTTTTGACTATAGAAAATTATAAAATGGTTTAAGGGAATTTTAGACTAAATAAAAACTAGTAAAGGGTATCCTAAGTCAATCAAACTCTAAATCCTAACTAAGAGAAGATTCCTAATCAAACTCCAACTATTAATTAGTTAAGGGACACAATAAAAGATGAATTGTGGAACTAAGGGACAACTAAGAGGAAATATAGGAACTAATTGAGGAGTGTGAGGGAAAATTCTTAATTATTTAAATCAAAAAGGGATTTACCATGTGCATCTTGAGGAAAGGGTGACGTGTGTTGGGGGCGAATAATATTTAATTTATTTATTAAAAATTATCTAATTGTGCATGAGATGAAAAGTGTCAAGGTAA
>ML791590.1:0-29570 GCA_009831015.1 Picea engelmannii
TTGTTGATCCCAACCTGTACTACACTATTGTTAATGGTGAGTCCTTGATTTTGGTCCTCTACGTTGATGATTTATTCATCATCAGTACATAGAGCCTTACTGTTGAATGAAAGTATGTGTGGTCTCTGAGTTTGAGATGAAGGGCATTGGTATGATGCACTACTTCTTGGGACTATAGGTGTGGCAGAGAAATGATAAGATCTTCCTAAGTCAGGAGAGGTACATAGTTGAGATATTGAAAAGTTTGGGATGTTGAACTGTAAGCCCATGGCTACACCAATGGTGACGAATCTGAAGAAAATAAGTGTGTCTTATTCTGATTTCGACGATATTGATCCAACCCTGTACATACAACTGATTGGATAATTGATGTATCTGGTTAACACCAAACCATATATTTGTTATGTAGTGAGTTCACTTAGACAGTTTATGATTCAACCGAGACAAACACACTTGATTTCTTTGAAGCATGTGTTGAGATACCTACGAGGTACAATTGGACATGGTATGACATATACTTCCAGTATTGACATGAGATTGTAGGTATATATTGACTTTGATTGGGCAGGAAGAGCAGTGGACGGGAAGAGCACCTCCGTATGTTGTTTCACTTTGCGATCTGCCATGGTTTCCTGGTGTAGTAGGAAACAAAATTCTATGGCCTTGAGCACCGCATAAGCATAGTACATTGCATTGAGTGTGGTAGTCTGAGAAGCAGTGTGGCATCCAAAGATCCTTGTATATTTATTTGGACATGTGTTGGATTCCACCGTTATTCATTGTGATAACCATAGCTATGTGAAGCTCTCAGAGAATCCAGTGTTTCATGACAAAACGAAAAACATTAAAATCAAGTACCATTACATCCAAGACATGGTGATATGGATTTTATGAGCAGAACGAAATGACTACATATTATTAATAGTTTCTTAACACAAAATAATAGAGATATAGTAAGATTGGCTTTTTATTCAATAAGGAAATAAGTTTAAACTGTAAAATGCAGCAGAAACAAGCTGGTTAGAATGGTGGCGGCTTATCTCTGAGAAGAGATGTGACGGTTGCGCTCATTCACAAGAACATGATTTCAATGAGGCTCTGAAGGAATTTTTACAATAAACATGAATGCCAACAACCATAGACATCCAAAAACCTAACCCTAGGAGATGAAGCACCAAAATTCATGTGGGCCCCATTTGGGTAAGTTAGTACATCAACTTCCCGGGGTCATAACTTTTGCATACGATCTCCGTTTTAGGCATATGATATACCGTTGGAAATGTATCGTCGAGGAGATTAATTTTGGGGAATCAATCATGAATTTGGCTATCATTGGGAAGCTTGATCCATAAAAACCTTCATTTAGACCCTCAAAATGGCCCCATAAGTTAAAACTGCTAAAAATAGTAAATTGCCAAACTAGCCAGAAAACTATTTTGAGCCAGTTGGAAAAAGTGGGTGGCCACTGATATCCACCTGGATCAATCCTCCCTCCTTAGGAAGCAATGGTATCTATTTCATTGAGTTCCCCCATCAGATGAGGAAATTTTTTCTGAATTTGGCCCCAGGTGAGCCACTTGCCTTGGTGCAGGAGCTGCCTTGCTTTGATGACTCGATAAAGCTGGATCCTTTGTTGTCGAGTGCCCTTAATTTGTGTGTCCACAATCTGATCATGGGATGCCTATTGTATGCAGTTGGGGTTGAGCTCTGTTGGTGTTAGTTGTTCTACTACTTCTAAGGTGTCCAATAATGGTGGGAAATAAGGGCGAAGGAGATCCACGTTGAACACTGGGTGTAGGCCAAGGAAAGGAGGAATGTTGAGCTCAAAAGAATTACCCCCCACGACATTGGTGATGGTGTACGACCCATAACAGAGTGGGCGAAGCTTCCGATGGGGTCCTGTATGACGTTCTTTCTGCAAGTGCAACCAAACTTTGTCATCCACCTGAAACTTATGTGGCACCCGATGTTGATCATAATGCTGCTTGTACTTATCATTGGACTTCTGTAGGATCTCCTAAACCTGTTGCAGATGTGATAGATCCTCTCAATGAACTGAGTGGCTTTTTCATCTTCATTTGGAGCAGGAGATGAGTCGGTTGAGGTGACTGCAAGTGGAAGTGCAACATCTATAGGACCCAATGGTTGGAATCCCAGCCCCACCTGAAATGGGTTGTGGCCAATTGAGCTATGCAATGCTTAGTTGTAGCTATGCTGGACATAGGGAAGGCTCTCATCTCATGTGCGAGGGTGATTGGAATTATACATGAAGGATATGCACAATCATTCGATTTACGACCTTGGTTTGGCCATCTATCTGGGGGTGGAAGGTTGTGGATTTGGTGAGCTTTGTGTCCAGCAATGACCGAAGGCTTAACCAGAATGTGTTGAGAAATAAACTGTCCCGATCTGATACAATGGTTTGTGGGATTCCATAATGTACCCAAACTCGTTCAAAAACGAGCTAGGTAGTGGCCTCTGCTATGATACTCTTCTTCCAGGCAACCAAAATTTCCATCTTAGAAAAGCGATCAACAACCACAAAAACACAGTCATTACCTCGCTTGCTGGATGGAAGGCCCGACATGTAGTCCATTGAGATGGATTCCCATGGCCTGTCAGGGGTAGGAAGAGGGGTGTATAGGTCCTATTTCTTAGTGGTTGGTTTGGCAATAGCGCAGGCAGTGCAGAACCTGATATACTTGCTGACCTCCTGTAGAAGTTTTGGCCGGTAGAAATGTTTCTGTAGCATTGCCACTGTATTTTTGACGCCGAAGTGTCTTGCCACCCAAGTGTAGTGGGCTTCCCAGATCAAATTCGCTTGCTCTCTTGATGGAACATAGATATGGCCCAGACGACACAACAACCCATCCTAAAGATGGAAGTTATCGACAACTGTGTTTGCACCGAACATTTGGTAGGTGGTGGCGAAGTCTGGGTCTGTCTCATAGAGTTGGGGCCATCCATAGGTCTCATGGCCACAAGAGTCTAGCACCGTGGTGAGTTCCATGACTTGCGGTCTGCTGAGGCAATCAGTGACGCGATTGGTGCTTCCTTTTTTATACTTGATGTTGAGGTGTAAATGTTGCAAGTATATGGACCACTTTTGATGGCGGTTATTCTACAATTTTCCTTGTGTCTGCATGAACTGCAGTGGCTTATGATCAGTGTGGATGACTGTCTCCTTCCCAAGAATGTGATGTCTCCACTGGCGGTGGGCTTTCACAATGGAGTACATTTCTTTGTCATAAGTAGGGTACTTACGGACAATGTCTGATAGTTTCTCACTATGATAGGCCACGGGGTGGCCATGCTGAGTGAGAGCGACGCCCATAGCATAGTTTGAAGCATTTGTCTCAATCTTAAAGTGTTGTTGTAGGTCTGGTAGTGAAAGTACTAGGGATGAGCACAAGCACTACTTCAGATCATCCAATGCTTGTTGTTGGGACCGAACCCATGCAAATTTCACCTTACCACCACCCCTGGTTATTTGGCTGAGGGCCCATGCAATATGGGGGAATCCCAACACGAACTTGCGGTAGAAATTGGCAAGGCCCGAGAAGCCAGTGATTGTGGTCGGGGCTGGCCAGTCATGGATGACTTGGATCTTGCCTAGGTCCACATGTACACCATGTTGACCAATGATGTAGCCTAGGAAATGGACCATGTCCATGCCGAAGGAGAATTTTCCAAGTTGGCGTATAGCTTGTGCTACCGCCGAGTGTGCAGAACCTACTGAATATGCTGCAAGTGTTTGGCCCAAGTCTTGATGTAAATGTGAATGTCATCCAGATACACCACTACAAAAGTATTGGTAAATGGTCGCAGGATATCATCCATCATCCTCATGAAAGTAGCTGGAGAATTTGTCAAACCAAATTGCATGACTAACCATTCAAAAAGGCCTTCCTTTGACTTGAAGTCAATCTTCCATACATCTTTCTGTTCTATCGGGACCTGGTGGTAGCCAAAATTCAGATGAATCTTACTGAAGTATTTGGCCCCCGTCAATTGATCAAGGAGGTCGTCAATTCGGGGAATCAAGTACCGGTTTCTCAGTGTGATTTTATTCAGAGCCCAATAATCAATGCAGAGTCGCCAGGTTCCATCTTTCTTCTGTACCATCATGATTGGGCTCCCGCACGGTGGTGAGTTGGGATTGATGTGCCCCTTGTGGAGCAGTTCTTGGATTTGTCGCTTGATCTACTCATTCTCTAACAGAGAACGAAGATAGACTGGCCCATTGGGCAGCGATGCATCAGGGGTCAGATCGATGGTGTGCTTGACCTGTCAGTGCAGAGGTACCCTGGTAGGTGAGGAGAAGTTATTCAAGTATTCTTCTATGACCTTATCTACTTGCTTTTGTTGTGTGGAGAGGTCGGCCACAGAGACCCTGGATGTGCCGATGATATTTCACTTATCTTGAGAGCGAATGAAGAAGAAGACAAAATTCCCCGTTTGAGAGATGGCCTTTTTGCATTGCTTAGTAGAGATCAAGTAAATAGCACTAGGTGGGACTGCCTCGGGTATCCTGTACAATTTCCTGTTCAAAGTAATAATAACACTACGAGGCCTAGACTCATATACAACATGATGTTTCCATAAATAAGGTTGGACCAAAAGAACATCACAAAATTTGAGAGGAGAAACATCACACAATACCTCGTCTTTGAAGGGCTTGATATCGTACGATATTTGACACTGTTGGCTGACGTGGAGATCGCTTCCTTGGTGGAGCCATCCAATGGTGTAGGGTTGTGGGTGTGGCATTGTCGGCAGGGCCATCCTATTGATGACCTCTGTTGAGATGAGGTTCTTCTAGCTACCGCTATCAACAATGAAGTGCAACAGGGTGCCTTTTACCCACATCTGTGAATGGAAGAGGCGCTCTCCTTCTTCTGGCTCATCTGGTTCACCACGATGGAGCTTCGTGGTAGCAACAGTGGCACTGGGTTCCACGTCAATGATCCGTCTTCCCCTTTCTGGTTCTGGCTCAGAGTCAGAACCTACATCTGATTCAGAGGCTTTCACTTTGGCCACCAGTGACTGCTTTGAGTGGCAGTCAGTAGTGTTATGCCAAGGGCTCTTATGGAAGTCGCACCACTTCCCGGTATCTTTATTTGTCTTTTCGGTGTCCTTATTTGCTTGCGGCTTGGATGGGTTGTCCCGATACTATCCATATTTTCTCTGTCCTTTTTTCTGTGGGTTGGGGCTGCCCTTTCCTGGATTTTTTTGTGAGGGGTTCCTAGGCCTAAATTGCCGCGTATTTTGTTTGAGCTTCTACTTGATTTTGACTGCATATCGATAGGCTGCGCCCAAGGATGAGATGTCCAGAAATTCCATTTTGGTCTGGATGTATATATGCAGAGAACCATGATACTTGATCACCAGATGTCGCTCTGAATCTTTGATACCCAGCTTGGTGCGGAAGGTATGGAAGATATTTGTGAAATTTGGCACTGCTTGGTCTCTTTCTTGCCGCAGTGTGGTCCATTTGGTATAAAAGTCGTCATAGCTTTTGACAGGGTAGTATTGTTCCTTAATAACATCCCTGAAGGATTACCAGGTGGCCATGACTGTAAATAATGAGGGTTCCTCTATTTCCTTTTTCTCACATAAATTTTCCCACCAATCTTTGACATGGGGAACGACTTTAAGGAACACAAAAGTAATCTTTTTTCTATTCGAAAAGTTACGGACAAAAAAATACCCTTCTAGTCGATTCAACCACTTTTCTACAACATATACGTCTATCTGACCTTCAAATATAGGAATATCAAAGTTTATTTGTACCTTCATGGGGGCAGCGCCTTTGCTCGAAGAAGATGCATCCCCTCTTGGTAGCCACCGAAGGATTTGCGCGAAACTATCCATCATCTCGTTCCTCTATTGCGCAAGGGATTCCTCAATCAATAGTTTGAAAGGATCTCCTGTCCCATAATATTTATTTTCTCATGCCATGAGAGGTCGCTTGGGTGTGCGAGAGATTTTGTCCTCAAGAGAAACAAGCTCGATACCCAACTCTTTGTACTCCAACCTCGTTGGGGACATGCATTAAGACGACAAGGAGAAGACCGCTCTGATACCACTGATCTAGATTTTATGAGTAGAACCAAATGAATACAAATGATTAACATTTTCTTAACACAAAATAACAGAGATACACTAAAACTGGTTTTTTATTCAATAAGGAAATAAGCTGAAACTGTAAAATGTAGTGGAAACAAGCTGGCTGGAATGGTGGCGGCTTATCTCTGAGAAGAGATGTGATAGCCACGTTCATTCGGAAGAAGATGATTACAATGAGGCTCTGAAGGAATTTTTACAATAAACAGGAATGCCAAAAACCATAAACATCCAAAATCCTAACCCTAGGAGATGAAGCGCCAAAAGTCACGTGGGCCCCGTTTGGGTAAGTTAGTACATCAACTTCCTGGGCTCGTAACTTTTGCATACGATCTCCGTTTTAGGTGTATGATAGACCGTTGTAAAGGTATCATAGAGGATATTGATTTTGGGGACTCAATCATTCCTTGGGTTATCACTGAGAAGCTCTATCCATAAATACCTTCATTTAGGCCCTCAAAATGGCCCCATAAGTTAAAAAGGCTAAAAATAGTAAATTGCCAAAATTGCCAGAAAATTGTTTTGAGCCAGTTGGAAAAGGTGGGTAGCCACCGATATCCACCTGGATCAATCCTCCCTCAGGAAGCAATGGTCTCCATTGCGTTGAGTTCCCCCATCAGATGAGAAAATTTCTGTTGAATTTGGCCCCGGGTGAACCACTTGCCTTGGTGCAGGAGCTGCCTTGCTTTGACGACTCGATAAAGATGGATCCTTTGCTGTTGAGTGCCCTTAATTTGTGTCTCCACAATATGATCATGGGATTCTTGTTGTATGCAGTCAGCGTTGAGCTCTGTTGGTGTCAACTATTCTGCTACTTCTGAGGTGTCCAATAATGGTGGGAAATAAGGGCGAAGGAGATCCATGTTGAACACTAGGTGCAGGCCAAGGAAAGGAGGAATGTTTATCTCAAAATAATTATCCCCCACAACCTCAGTGATGGTGTACGACCCATAATAGAGTGGACAAAGCTTCCGATGGGGTCCTGTGTCCTGTAAGGAATTCTTTCTGCAAGTGCAACTAAATTTTGTCGCCCACTTGAAACTTATGTGGCACCTGATTTTGATCATGACGTTGCTTGTACTTGTCATTGGACTTCTGTAAAATATCCTAAACCTGTTGGCGGATGTGCTATATCCCCTCAATGAACCGAGTGTCTTTTTCATCTTCAGTTGGAGTAGGAGATGAGTCGGTTGAGGTGAATGCAAGGGGAAGTGAAACATCTATGGGACCCAATGGTTGGAATCCCAACCCCACCTGAAAGGGGTTGTGGTCGGTTGAGCTATGAATGGCTCGGTTGTAGTTATGTTGGACATATGGAAGGCTCTCATCCCATGTTGGAGGGTGCTTGGAATTATACATGAGAAGTATATGCACAATCATTCAATTTATGACCTCGATTTGGCCATCTATCTAGGGGTGGAAGGAAATGGATTTGGTGAGCTTTGTGTCCAACAATGACCAGAGGCTCGACCAGAATGTGCTGAGAAATCGATTGTCCAGATCTAAGACAGTGGTTTGTGGGATTCCAAAATGTACCCATACTTGTTCAAAGAAGAGCTTGGTAGTGGCCTATGCTGTGATGCTCTTCTTGTAGGAAACCAAAATTTCCATCTTAAAAAAGCGATCAAAAACCATAAAAACACAGTCATTTCCCTGCTTGGTGGATGGAAGGCCTGGCATGTAGTCCATTGAGATTGATTCCCATGGCCTATCAGGGGTAGGAAGAGGGGTGTACAAGCTTTGTTTCTTAGTGGTCGATTTGGCAATAGTGTTGGGTATGTGTTATATTCTTTGCATGTGTTTGTGTGGGTGCGCCAGATTCAACAATTGTGTCTGACGATTCCTATAGTAATGAGTTTTGTGTCGTGTGCGCCAGGCGCTTTCCTAGCGGGGTCCCAGGGGGGTAGGTATGCCCCCCCCCTGGTTACGCGTAGCATTCGGGGCAGTGTCTCGATTTTTTTTTTGGGCGGTTTTTGCTATTTTTAGTTGTTTACTAAATTAATCCCGTATTAAGGGATTAGGGTTTTGGTATCTACAAAATACCTAAAAAAATTGTATATATTGTATGGTGAATGGTGAAATTCGATATATGAATATAAGAAAGGTTTTCCCGGTTGAGGGTTTCTGGTAAAAAATCTCTGTGTACTTTGTGTATGACCCATTGATTAAATTTTGTTTTTCTTAAGAATCTATATGCATTGCTTTACTTCACAGGTTTAAAAATTACATGTGGTACCAGAGCTCATTTTTGGCTTCAGAGGGACACCTTTGTTGTTGAGGGTTTGGCTCGGTCTTGATAGATCAATTTGATCTTGGGTCTGTGATAAACCTGGGTTTAGTGGGAGATTTTGCAGTGGTTATTCGAGTGTAGAAAGAGGAATGGAGAGCTCTTCTAGAATCGAGATAAAGAAGTTAAACGGTAAAAACTTTGAGCTATGGAAGCTCAAGATGGAGGACCTTCTTGTAGACAAAGAACAATGGATCACTGTGGATCCTGGTACACAACCTACTGGTACACTGTCTACTAGCACACAAGCTATTGGTACACAACCTACTAGTACACAAACTACTAGTACACCACCTACTGGTATGTCGAAGGAAGATTGGGAGAAGTTGGACATAAGAGCAAGGAGTACTATTCGACTCTACCTAGAAGATTTGGTGTTGTTGAATGTCTCGGGAGAATATATAGCGAAGGAACTATGGGATAAGTTGGGGAATTTGTATCAATTAAAGTCCCTGGTAAACAAGTTGTTTCTTTGAAAGAAGTTGTATCATCTTAGGATGGAAGATGGAGATTCCGTGACAGAACATCTAAATGCCTTTAATACTCTGGTAAGTCAACTTGTCTCTATTAATATTATGATTGCAGAAGAAGATAAGTGTATTACTTTGTTATGTTATTTTCCAGACTCTTGGGATAATCTGGTTGTAGCAATTGGTATTACCACTCAATCTACATTGAAGTATAAGGATGTAGTTTCATCCTTGTTATCTGAAGAGATGAGGCAGTAAAACATGGATAGTCATAGCACAAATGATTTATTTGTAAGAGGTCGTACCCAAGACAAGAATCCTGATAAGCCTTCGGGGGGGAGACCTAAATCTACAGGTAGATCTAAGTCTCTAGGAAAATATTTGAGGAAATGCTGGAAGTGTGGTAAAACAGGGCATTATGAGAAAGATTGCAAGTCTAAGAAGGTTGAAAAACTAAAGGGATCTGATAGTACCTCTTCCACAGAGGCGAAAACCTCCACTGAAGAAGGAGGTGATGTTTACCTGGCATATACAGGTACACATGCAGACCGTGATGTATGGTTGATTGACTCAGGTGCATCATACCATAAGACTCCTCACAGGGAGTGTTTCTTTGAATATGAAAAATATGATGGTGGTGATGTATTCCTAGGATATGAATCGAAAACCAAAATCATGGGACGTGGAAGGGTTAAGTTGTTTCTAAAATATGGAAGGATTAGAACTCTCCCCAGGGTTCTGCACATTCCAAAACTTGCCAGGAGCCTAATATTTGTAAGCAAGTTGGATGATGCAGGAGTGGATACTATATTTGGAAAGAACACTTGCAATATGGTACAAGGAGAAATGGTGTTGATGAGGGGATTTTGGTGTGGAACTTTGTACAAGTTGTTGGGAAGCACTTATACTAATGGGTGCAACAGTTCTGTTGTCCCTGAGAAAAGAAATGAAGGAGACAAGACCAATACTGTCCCAGAAAAGAAGACCATGCTGTGGCATCAAAGACTGGGGCATATTGGAGAAAAGGGCCTTTGAACACTACACGGTAAAGGTATGGTTGAAGGTGTGTCTAATTGCACTCTAGATTTTGATTTCTGTGAACATTGCATATATGGAAAACAAAATCGAGTAATATTCCCATTTGGTGCTACAAGAGCAAAGGGGATCTTAGAGTTGATACACAGTGATGTGTTTGGACATGTTCCTGTTCCATCCCTAGGTAAATCTGTGTATTATGTTTCATTCATAGATGGTTTTTCAAGGAACACATGGATTTATTTTCTTAGAAAGAAATCCGAGGTATTTGATAAATTTAAAGAGTTTAAGGCTCTGGTAGAAAATCAGACAGAGAAGAAACTAAAGGTATTGAGAATAGATAATGGTGAAAAATTATGCGGAAATGAATTCGAAGAATTTTGTAAGAAGTGTGGTATAGCAAGGAAGAAGAATACTGCATACACTCCTTAGCAGAATGGAGTTGCAGAAAGGATGAACAGGACACTGATGGAAAAAGCAAGGAGCATTCTCAATGGTGTCGGGTTAGGACAAGAATTCTGGTCAGATGCATTGGGTACAACATGTTACCTGGTCAATCGATCACCTTCATCAACGTTGGATGATAAAACTCCATGTGAGGTATGGTCTGGAAAGAAACCCTCTCTTCAACATCTTAGAGTGTTTGGTTGTGATGCTTATGTACATGTTCCAAAGGAAAATGGGAGTAAGCTGGATAAAAAGGCTGAAAAGTGTATCTTTATTGGCTATAAAGATGGTGTGAAAGGTTATAATCTTTGGAACCTAGAAACCAAGAAGACTGTTTATAGTCGAGGTGTTGTTTTCATAGAGGTAAAAGATGTGTCCAAACAAGAATTCCTACCAACGCAAGACAAACCTAAGAAAATAGATCTTGAGTTGGATGATGCCAAATATAAATCATCTGAAGAAGAGGAAGCAGAAGAAGAAGAAGAAGAACCTCATACCCCAATATTGAGGAGATCAGTGAGGGATAAAAGGAAACCAAAAAAGTATAGTCCACCTAATTTCCATTCCAATTTCACTTTATCTATTACTGATGATGATCCTAGAACTGTCAGGGAAGCAGTTAATTCAGAGGATAGTAAACTCTAGAAGAAGGCCATGGTTGAAGAAATGGATGCCTTGGATAAGAATGAGGCATGGGATATAGTTGAGTTGCCAGATGGAAGAAAATTTGTTGGTATCAAATGGTTGTTTAAGAAGAAGTTTAATGCACAAGGTAAAGTGGAGAAATACAAAGCTCGGTTAGTAGCAAAAGGTTATTCCCAAGTAGAGGGAATTGACTTTGGTGAGATTTTTTCTCCTGTTGCTAAGTTAACTTCTATTGGATTTCTTTTGTCTATTGTTGTTGCTTTTGATCTTGAAGTGGAACAGATGGATGTGAAGACAACATTCCTACATGGGGATCTGGAAGAAGAAATCTACATGAAGAAACCATAAGGCTTTGTAGTGAAGGGAAAGAAAGAGTTGGTCTATAAGCTAAAGAAGTCACTATATGGTCTGAAGCAATCACCTAGGATGTGGTACCAAAAGTTTGACACATACATCCTTGGATTGAGATTTGTAAGAAGCAGGGATGATCATTGTGTATATTCCAAGTAGGTTGGTAATCACTTCATTTATGTAGTGTTGTATGTTGATGACATGTTGTTGGTAGGAAATAACATGGATGTTATCAAGGAGGTGAAATTGCAGCTATCCTCCAAATTTGACATGAAGGATCTTGGTGCTGATAACTTCATTCCAGGAATGGAGATTAAAAGAGATCGTGTAAACATGAAACTCTGGTTGAATTAGAGAAAATATGTTGAGACGATATTGCAGAGGTTTAATATGCATGGAAGTAAACCGGTCAAGGTTCCTATTACTATAGGTGTAAATTTATCTGTAGATCAGTGTCCCAAGACACAGGAAGAAGAAGAGGACATGTCCCATGTTCTGTATGCTAGTGCGATTGGAAGTTTGATGTATGCAATGATTTGTACTAGATCGAACATTGCACATGCAATGGGAGTTTTGAGTAGGTATATGTCAAAACTAGGGAAGGAGCATTGGACAATAGTAAAGAGTGTCTTCAAGTATCTTCATGGCACTACCAATTATGGATTGTGCTACCAAGGAAGACCAGGATTGGACAGAGTGGTGGACATACATGGATTTTTTGATGCAGAATGGGTTGGAGAACTGGATCATAGAAGATCTACAGTTGGGTATGTGTTTAACCTGTTTGGAGGAGCAATCAATTGGATGAGCAAAAGACAGGTTGTAGTGGCACTCTCAACTACAAAAGATGAATACATGGCAGCCACTCATGCAAGCAAGGAAGCAATATGGTTACAAAGATTGTTTTCAGGTATTGGGGTGGTACAACAAACAGTGAGATTAGATTGTGACAGTCGTAGTGCAATCTTCTTGGCAAAGAACCCAACTTATCATTCGAAGACAAAACATATTGATGTTCAGTATCACTTTGTGAGAGACATGGTTGAGGAAAAGAAGGTGTTGCTGGAAAAGGTGGACACTTTGAAGAATGTTGCAAATTCATTGATAAAGTCTGTGAGCACATAAAAGTTCTCCTGGTGTAGAGTAATAATGGGCATTGCTGCCCTTGATTGTTCACTATATAATCCCCTGGACCCCTAGATGCAAAGAAAACAACAATTGGGAGAATGTTGGGTATGTGTTATATTATTTGCATGTGTGTGTGGGTGCATCAGATTCAACAACTGCATCTGAAAATCCCTCTAGTAGTGCTCGTTGTGTCGTGTGCACCGAGTGCATTCCTGTGGGGGTCCCAGGGGGGGCAGGTATGCCCCTCCATGGTTACGTCCAGTGTTCGGCACTGAGCGCTACTTCTGAGGTGTCCAATAATGGTGGAAAATAAGGGCGAAGGAGATCCACATTGAACATTGGGTGCAGGCCAAGGAAAGGAGGAATGTTGATCTCAAAATAATTATCCCCCATGGCCTTGGTGATGGTGTATGACCCATAACAGAGTGGGCGAAGCTTTCGATGGAGTCCTGTAAGGCGTTCTTTGTTCAAGTGAAACCAAACTTTGTCGCCCACCTGAAACTTATGTGGCACCCGATGTTGATCATGGTGCTACTTGTACTTGTCATTGGACTTCTGTAGGATCTCCTGAACCTGTTGCCGTATGTGATGGATCGGCTCAATGAACCAAGTGGCTTTTTCATCTTCAGTTGGACCAGGAGATGAGTTGGTTGAGGTGACCACAAAGGGAAGTTCAACATCTATGGGACCCAATGGTTGGAATCCCAACCCCACCTGAAAGGGGCTATGGCTAGTTGAGCTATGCAAGTCTCAGTTGTAGCTATGCTGGACATAGGGAAGGCTCTCATCCCATGTGCTAGGGTTCTTGGAATTATACATGCAAAGGATATGCACAATCATTTTATTTACAACCTCGGTTTGGCCATTTGTATGGGGGTGGAAGGATGTGGATTTGGTGAGCTTTGTGTCGAGCAATGACCAAAGGCTCGACCAGAATCTGCTGAGAAATCGACTATCTTGATCTTAGATAGTGATTTGTGGGATTCCAAAATGTACCCAGACTTGTTCAAATAAGAGCTTGGTAGTGGCCTCTGTTGTGATGCTCTTCTTGCAAGCAACTAGAGTTGCCATCTTGGAAAAGCGATCAACAACCACAAAAAACCGTCATTTCCCCACTTGGTGGATGGAAGTCCCAACATGTAGTCGATTGAGATGGATTCCCATGGCTTGTCAGGAGTAGGAAGAGGGGTGTATAGACCTTGTTTCTTAGTGGTCAGTTTGGCAATAGTGAAGGCAATGCAGGACCTGATATAGTTGTTGACCTCCTATCGAAGTTTCAACTAGTAGAAATGTTTCTGTAGCATCGCCACTGTACTTTCGACACCGAAGTGTCCTACCACCCAACTGATATGGCCCAGACGACACAACAACCCATCCTAAAGATGGAAGTTATCGAAAACTGCGTTTGCACCCGAAATTTGGTAGGTGGTGGCGAAGTCCGGGTCTATCTCATAGAGTTGGGGCCATCCAGAGGTCTCATGGCTGCAAGAGTCTAGCACCGTGGTGAGTGCCGTGAGTGGCGGTCTGCTGAGGCAATCAACGATGTGATTGGTGCTTCCTTTTTTATACTTGATGTTGAGGTGGAATTGCTGCAAGTATGTGGACCACTTTTGATGGCGGTCATTCTGCAATTTTCCTTTAGTTTGCATGAATTGCAGTGGCTTATGATCTGTTTGGATGACTGTCTCCTTCCCAAGAATGTAACGTCTCCATTGGCGGCAGACTTGCATAATGGAGTACATTTCTTTGTCATAAGTAGGGTACTTACTACAACATCTGATAGTGTCTCACTATGATAGGCCACGAGATGGCCGTGCTGATTGAGAACGACGCCCACAATGTAGTCTGAAGCATCTGTCTCCATCTCAAAGGGTTGCTGTAGGTCTAGTAGTGAAAGTAATGGGGCTGAGAACAAGCGCTACTTCAGATCATCGAACGCTTTTTGTTAGGACCAAACCCACACAAATTTCTATTTACCACCATGCCTGGTTATTTGGATGAGGGCCCATGCAATATGGGAGAATGCCAACACGAACCTGCAATAGAAATTGGCAAGGCCCAAGAATCTCTGAAGCTCATTGAGTGTGGTTGGTGTTGGCCAGTCATGAATGAATTGGATCCTTGCTGGGTCCAAATGTATGCCATGTTGATTAATGATGTAGCCTAGGTAATGGAACCTATCCATGCCGAAGGATCATTTTTCCAAGTTGGCATATAGCTTGTGCTGTTGCAGGGTGTGCAAAACCTGCTGAATATGCTGCAAGTGTTCGACCCAAGTCTTGCTGTAAATGAGAATGTCATCCAGATACAACACTACAAAATTATTGCTGAATGGTCATAGAACATCGTCCATCATCCTCATGAAAGTGGCTGGAGAATTTGTCAAAACAAAGGGCATGAACAACCATTCAAAAAGGCCTTCCTTTGACTTGAAGGTGGTCTTCCATACATATGTATGTTCTATCGGGACCTGGTGGTAGCCAGACTTCAGATCAATCTTACTAAAGTATTTGGCCCCTGTGAGTTGGTCAAGGAGGTCGTCGATTCGGGGAATTGGGTACCGGTTTCTCACTGTGATTTCATTCAGAGCCCGGTAATCAATACAGAGTTGCCAGGTTCCATATTTCTTCTGTACCAGCACGATTGGGCTACCGCATAGTGATGATCTGGGACGAATGTGCCCCTTGTGGAGCAGTTCTTGGATCTCCCACTTGATCTCCTCATTCTCTAACAGAGAGCGGCGATAGACTGGCCCATTGGGAAACAATGCATTGGGGGTCAGATCGATGGGGTGCTTGACCTGGTAGTGCAGAGGTACCCTGGTAGGTAAGGAGAAGATATCTGAGTATTCTTCCATGACCTTACCTACTTGGTTCTTCTGTGTGGAGAGGTCAGCCGTAGAGACCCTGGATGTGGCTGTGATATTTCACTTATATTGAGAGCGAATCATGAAGAAGAAAAACTTCCCCATCTGAGAGATGACCTTCCTGCATTTCTTAGCAGAGATCAAGGAAATAGCACTAGGTGGGACTGTCTCGGGTATCCTATACAAATTATTGTTCAAAGTAATAATAACACTACGAGGCCTAGAATCATATACAACATGACGTTTCCATAAATAAGGTTGGCCCAAAAGAACATCACAAACTTCGAGAGGATAAACATCATACAATACCTTGTCTTTGAAGTGATTGATGTCGTACGACAGTCAACACTGTTGGCTGACGTGGAGATCGCTTCTTTGGCGTAGCCATCCAATGGTGTAGGGTTGTGGGTGCGGCATTGTCAATAGGGCCAACGACTTGACAACATCTACTGAGATGAGGTTCTTCTAGCTACCGCTATCAATGATGAAGTGAAATGGGGTGCCTTTTACCTACATCTATGAATGGAAGAGGTGCTCTCCTTCTTCTGGCTCGTCTGGTTCACCAGGATGGAGCTTGGTGGTAGCAATAGTGGCACTGGGTTCTGCGTCAATGATCTGTCTTCCCATTTTTGGTTCTAGCTCAGAGTCAGAACTTGCATCTGATTCAGAGGCTTTCACTTCAGCCACCAGCGACTGCTTTGAGCGGTAGTCAGTAGTGTTATGCCAAGGGATCTTATGGAAGTCGCACCACTTCCTGGTATCTTTCTTTGTCTTTTCAGTGTCCTTCTTTGCTTGCATCTTGGATTGATAGTCCTGATATTGTCCATGTTTGCTCTGTCCTTTGTTTTGTGGGTTGGGGCTGCCCTTTCCTTGCTTTTTTGGTGAGGGGTTCCCAAGTCCAAATTGCCACGTCTTTTGTTTGAGCTTTTTCTCGATTTTGACGACATATCGGTAGGCCGCGCCAAAGGATGAGATGTCTAAAAATTCCATTTTGGTATGGATGTATCTATGCAGAGCACTGCGATACTTGAGCACCAAATGTCGCTCCAAATCTTTGATACCCAGCTTGGTGCACAAGGTATGGAAGATATTTGTGAAATCTGGCATTGCTTGGTCTCTTTCTTGCCGCAGTGTGGTCCATTTGGTATACAAGTCGTCATAGCTTCCGACAGGGTAGTATTATTCCTTAATAGAATCCCCGAAGGATTCCCAGGTGTCCGTGACTGTAAATAATGAGGTTTCCACTGTATCCTTTTTTCTCACAGAATGTTTCCCACCAATCTTTGACATGGGGAATGGATTTGAGGAACACAAAAGTAATATTTTCTCTATTCAAAAAGTTATGTACAGAAAAATACCCTTCTAGTAGATTCAACCACTTGTCTGTAGCATCTGCGTCTATATGAACTTCAAATATAGGAATATCTAATTTTATTTGTACCTTGAAGGGGGCGACGCCTTCGCTCAAAGAAGATGCGTCACCTGTTGGTAGCCGCCAAAGGATTTGCATGAAACTATCCATCATCTCATTCCTCTATTGCGTGAGGGATCCCTTAATCAATAGTTTGAAAGGATCTCCTATCCCATAATCTTTCTTTCCTCCTGCCATGAGAGGTTTCTTGGGCGCGTGAGAGCTTTTGTCCTCAAGAGCAACAAGCTCGAGACTCAACTCTTTGTACTCCGACCTCGTTGGGGACATGCATTAAGACGACAAGGAGAAAACCGCTCTGATACTACTGATCCAAATTTTATGAGAAGAACAAAATGACTACAAATTATTAACAGTTTCTTAACACAAAATAACAAATATATAGTAAAATTGGTTTTCTATTCAATAAGGAAATAAGATGAAACTGTAAAATGCAGCGGAAACAAGCTGGCTAGAATGGTGACGACTTATCTCTAAGAAGAGATGTGACAGTCATGCTCATTCACAAGAAGATGATTACAATGAGTCTCTAAAGGCCCTTTTATAATAAAAAAGAATTCCAAAAACCCTAGACATCCAAAAACCTAACCCTAGGAGATGAAGTGCCAAAAGTCATATGGGCCCCGTTTGGGTAAGTTAGTACATCAACTTCCTAGGGTCGTAACTTTTGCATACGATCTCCATTTTAGGCGTATGATATCCCGTTGGAAAGGTATCATTAAGGAGATTCATTTTTGGGACTCAATCATGCCTTAAATTATTGTTGGAAATCTCTATCCCAAAAAACCTTCATTTAGGCTCTCAAAATGGCCTCGAAAGTTAAAACTGCTAAAAATAGTAAATTGCCAAAATTGCCAGAAAACTATTTTGAGCTAGTTGGAAAAGGTAGGTGGCCACCGATATCCACCTGGATCAATCCTCCATCCTTAGGAAGTAATGGTATCCATTGCATTGAGCTCCCCCATCAGATGAGGAAATTTCTTTTGAATTTGGCCCCGGGTGAGCCACTTGCCTTGGTGCAGGAGCTGTCGTGCTTTGACGACTCGATAAAGCTGGATCCTTTGTTGTCGAGTGCCTTTAATTTTTGTGTCCACAATCTGATCATGGGATTGCTGTTGTATTCAGTCAGTGTTGAGCTATGTTGGTGTCAGTTGTTTTGCTACTTTTGAGGTGTCCAATAATGGTGGGAAATAAGGGCGAAGGAGATCCACATTGAACATTGGGTGCATGCCAAGGAAAGAGGAATAATGTTGAGATCAAAAGCATTATCCCCCATGTCCTTTGTGATGGAGTACGACCCATAACGAAGTGGGTGAAGCTTCCGATGGGGTCCTGTACGATGTTATTTCTGCAAGTGTAACCAAACTTTTTCGTCCACCTGAAACTTATGTGGCACTTGATGTTGATCATGGCCCTGCTTGTACTTGTCATTGGACTTCTGTAGGATCTCCTGAACTCGTTGGCAGATGTGATGGATCGTCTCAATGAACCAAGTCATTTTGTCATCTTCAGTTGGAGTAGGAGATGAGTCGGTTGAGGTGACCGCAAGGGGAAGTGCAACATCTATGGGACCCAATGGTTGGAATCCCAACCCCACCTGAAAGGGGCTGTTGCCGGTTGAGCTATGCAGGGCTCAAATGTAGCTATGTTGGACATAGGGAAGGCTCTCATCCCATGTGTGGGGGTGCTTGGAATTATACATGTGAAGGATATGCACAATCATTCGATTTACAACCTCGGTTTGGCCATCTTTCTGGGGGTGGAAGGTCGTGGATTTGGTGAGATTTGTGTCCAACAATGACCAGAGGATCGACCAGAATGTGTTGAGAAATATACTGTCCCGATATGAGAAAATGGTTTGTGGGATTCCAAAATGTACCCAGACTTATTCAAAGAAGAGCTTGGCAGTGGCCTCCATTGTGATGCTCTTCTTGTAGGCAACCAGAATTGCCATCTTAGAAAAGTGATCAACAACCACAAAAACACAATCATTTCCCCGCTTTGTGGATGGAAGGCCCAACATGTAGTCCATTGAGATGGATTCCCATGCCTTGTCAGGAGTAGGAAGAGGGGTGTACATGCCCTATTTCTTATTGGTTGGTTTGGCAATAACGTAGGCAATGGATGACCTGATATACTTGTTGACCTCCTCTCGAATTTTCGGCTAGTAGAAATGTTTCTGTAGCATTGCCACTGTCTTTTAGACGTCGAATTTTCCTGCCACTTGACTATAGTGGGCTTCGCAGATCAGCTTCACTCGCTCGATTGATGGAACACAGATATGGCCCAAATGACACAACAACCCATCCTGAAGATGGAAGTTATCGACAACTTCGGTTTCACCCAACATTTGGTAGGTGGTGGTGAAGTCCGGGTCTGTCTCATAGATTTGGGCCCATCCATAGGTCTCATGGCCACAAGAGTCTAGCACCATGGTGAGTGGCGCATCTGGCGGTTTGCTGAGGCAATCAATGACGCAATTGGTGCTTCCTTTTTTATACTTGATGTTGAGGTGGAATTGCTACAAGTATGTTGACCACTTTTGATGGAGGTCATTCTACAATTTTTCTTGTGTCTGCATGAACTATAGTGGATTATGATCAGTGTGGATGACTGTTTCCTTCCCAAGAATGTAATGTCTCCACTGGTGGGAGGCTTTCACAATGGAGTACATTTCTTTGTCATAAGTAGGATGCTTACGGACAACATCTGATAGTGTCTCACTATGATAGGCCATGGGGTGGCTGTGCTGAGTGAGAACGACACCCACATCATAGTCTGAAGCATCTGTCTCGATCTCAAGGGGTTGCTACGGTATGATAGTGAAAGTACTGGGGTTGAGCACAAGTGCTGCTTCAGATCATCGAATGCTTATTGTTGTGACTGGCCCCACACAAATTTTTCCTTACCACCACCCCTGGTTATTTGGCTGAGGGCCCATGCAATATGGGAGAATCCCAACATGAACCTGCGGTAGAAATTAGCAAGGCCCAAGAAGCTCCGAAGCTCAGTGAGTGTGGTTGGGGCTGGCCAATCACAGATGGCTTGGATCTTGGCTGGGTCCACATGTACACCATGTTTATCAATGATGTAGCCTAGGTAATGGAATTTGTCCATGCCGAAGGAGCATTTTTCCAAGTTGGCGTATAGCTTGTGCAGTAGCAGGGTGTGAAGAACCTGTTGAATATGATGCAAGTGTTTGGCCCAAGTCTTGATGTAAATGAGAATGTCATCTAGATACACCACTACAAAATTATTGGTGAATGGTCACAGGATATCGTCTATCATCTTCATGAAAGTGGCTGGAGCATTTGTCAAACCAAAGGGCATGACCAACCATTCAAAAAGGCCTTCCTTTGACTTGAAGGAGGTCTTCCATACATCTATCTATTCTATCGAGACCTGGTGGTAGCCAGACTTCAGATCAATCTTACTGAAGTATTTGGCCCCCATGAGTTGATCAAGGAGGTCGTATATTCGGGGAATCGGGTACCGATTTCTCACTGTGATTTTATTCAGAGCCTGATAATCAATGCAGAGTGACCAGGTTCCATATTTCTTCTGTACCAGCACAATTGGGCTCCCGCACGGTGATGATCTGGGATAGATGTGCCCTTCGTGGAGAAGTTCTTGGATCTGTCTCTTGATCTCCTCATTCTCTAATAGAGAGTGACGATAGACATGCCCATTGGGCAACGATGCGCCGAGGGTCAGATCAATGGGTTGCTTGACCTGGTAGTGCAGAGGTACCCCAGTAGGTGAGGAGAATATATCTGAGTATTCTTCCATGACCTTATCTACTTGCTTTTGTTGTGTGGAGAGGTCGGCCGCAAAGACCCTCGATGTGGTTGTGATCTTTCTCTTATCCTGAGAGCGAATCATGAAGAAGACAAACTTACCCATATGAGAGATGGCCTTCCTGCATTGCTTAGCAGAGATCAAGTAAATAACACTAGGTGGGACTGCCTCATGCATCCTGTACGATTTCTTGTTCAAAGTAATAATAACACTACGAGGCCTAGACTCATATACAACATGACATTTCCATAAATAAGGTTGGCCCAAAAGAACATCACAAACTTCGAGAGGAGAAACATCACATAATACCTCGTCTTTGAAGGGCTTTATGCCTTATTACAATCGAAATTGTTGGCTCACGCGGAGATCACTTCCTTAGTGGAGCCATCTAATGGTGTAGGGTTGTGGTTGTGGCATTGTTGGCAGGGACAACCACTTGAATACCTCTGCTAAGATGAGGTTCTTCTGGCTACCGCTATCAACGATGAAGTGTAGTAGGGTGTCTTTTACCCACATCTATGAATGGAAGAGGCGCTCTCCTTCTTCTGGATCGTTTGGTTCACCAGGCTAGAGCTTGGTGGTAGAAACAGTGGCACTGGGTTCCGCATTAATGATCAATCTTCCCCTTTCTGGTTCTGGCTCAGAGTCAGAACCTGCATTTGATTCATAGGCTTTCACTTCGGCCACCAATGACTGCTTTGAGTGGAAATCAATAGTGTTATTCCAAGGGCTCTTATGGAAGTCACACCACTTCCCGATATCTTTCTTTGTCTTTTCGGTTTCCTTCTTTTCTTGCGGCTTGGACTCATTGTCCTGATACTGTTCATCCTTTCTCTGTCCTTTATTCTGTGGGTTGGGGCCTCCCTTTCCTGACTTTTATTGTGAGGGGTTCCCAGGCCCATATTTCTGCGTCTTTTGTTTGAGCTTATGCTCGATTTTGACGGTATATCGATAGGCCACACCCAAGGATGAGATGTCCAGAAATTCCATTTCGGTATGGATGTATCTATGCAGAGAAACATGATACTGGAGAACCATATGTCGCTCCGAATCTTTGATACCCAAGTTGGTGCACAAGGTATGGAAGATATTTGTGAAATCTGGCACTGCTTGGTCTCTTTCTTGCCGCAGTGTGGTCCATTTGGTATACAAGTTGTCATAGCTTCTGACAGGGTAGTATTGTTCTTTAATAGAATCCCTGAAGGATTCCTAGGTGTCCATGACTATAAATAATGAGGTTTCCTCTGTTTCCTTTCGCTCACAGAATGTTTTCCACCAATCTTTGACATGGGGAATGACTTTGAGGAGCGCAAAAGTAATCTTTTCTCTATTCGAAAAGTTATGGATAGAAAAATACCCTTCTAGTAGATTCAACACTTGTCTACAACATCTACGTCTATATGACCTTAAAATATAGGAATATTGAAGTTTATTTGTACCTTTAAGGGGGTGGTGCCTCCACTCGAAGAAGATGCATCGTCTGTTGGTAGTCGTCGAAGGGTTTGCGCAAAACTATCCATCATCTTGTTCCTCTATTGTGTGAGGGATTCTTCAATCAACAGTTTGAAAGGATCTCCTGTCCCTTCATATTTCTTTTCTCCTTCCATGAGAGGTCACTTGGGTGTGCAAGAGATTTTTTCCTCAAGAGAAACAAGCTTGAGACCCAACTCTTTGTACTGTGACCTCGTTGGGGACATGCATTAAGATGACAAGGAGAAGACTGCTCTGATACCACTAATCCAGATTTTATGACCAGAACGAAATGACTATGGATTATTAATAGTTTCTTAAAAAAAAATAACAGAGATATAGTAAAACTGGTTTTCTATTCAATAAGGAAAAAAGTTTAAACTGTAAAATGCAGCGGAAACAAGTTGGCTAGAATGGTGGCGGCTTATCTCTGAGAAGAGATGTGACGGTTGAGTTCATTCACAAGAATATGTTTACAATGAGGCTCTGAAGGCATTTTTACAATAAACAGGAATTCCCAAAACCCTAGACATCCAAAAACCTAACCATACGAGATGAAGCACCAAAAGTCATGTGGTCCCTGTTTGGGTAAGTTAGTACATCAACCTTTCCGGGTTGTAACTTTTGCATATGATATCCATTTTAGGCATATGATAGCCCATTGGAAAGGTATTGTCGAGGAGATTATTTTTGTAGACTCAATCATGCTTTTGAATATCATTGAGAATATTGATCCTGAAAAACCTTCATTTAGGCCCTCAAAATGGTCCCGAAAGTTAAAACTGCTAAAAATAGTAAATTGCCAAAATTGCCAGAAAACTGTTTTGATCTAGTTGGAAAAGGTGGGTGGCCACCGATATCCACCTATATCACATGGTGTAGAGGAAGGAAGTACTGGTGTAGTACCTTCCTACAAATGAGCAGGTTGTTGATGTTCTTACCAAACCCCTTACCAGAATGAAGTTCGAGTACTTTCGTGATAGATTTGGCATGGAAGAGAATGCCTCTCTCACTGAGAGGGAGTGTTGATGTTTGCAGCTTCTTGAGACATTCTCCAAATTGTACTAGACCTCTGTGACTGAATTGAGTTGATTTGTGAGGACATTTATCCAAGAAGGGATAAGTGGGTTTGAGATTATAGCCCAACATCCCTGGTGGAGAGCACAAGAGGACACGTCCCTTGTGGAGAGCACATGAGGACATGTTAAGGAGTTGACCTTGATGTCACAGACTATGGGGAGTTTACCCAGTGTTTCTAGAGGGAGTATCCTTTAGAAGTCCACATGGGAGTGCCATGTATGACAACAATTCTTCAGATCGTACTCCTCTGTGATTGAGTTGAGTTGATCTATGAGGAAACTTATCTGAGAAGGGATAAGTGGGTTTGTTCTTATAGCCCAACTTCCCTTGTGGAGAGTGTTAGCACTGAAAATCACACTTTGACTACTAAAGTGTAAGCTCAACACCCATCAGAATGTAAAAGATATTTTTTTTTTGAATAGGTGGATCAACAAGATGGAGAAAGAAAGGGAGAGGGCAACAAACCATAGATTAGTAGGCTACACCAATGGGAAATGGAGTCACAAACATTCTACTCATCGAAGGCACTAAAGCTGCTCAATAGAAAACAAGATTATATGCTGATAGGTGGAAAAATGAAGAAGGAAAACATAAGATAGAATGTTCAGTAAACAGATATCCTCTCAATTTAATGAATCAAAAAATACTTGAATATAAACAATGAATGATGGGAAAAATACAGTAGATCCTCTGCTACTTAGGGATCCATAAATCATTGGCATCCTTTGATCGTCAAATCTAAAATATATTAAAACAAGAAGAAATATATACAAAAGAGTTACAATCTGAAATCACAGCTCTCATGAGTCTCCAATAGCAGTAATGCTTACAATCATAAAATGTCCACAAGCTTACAAATGAACACACATATGAAAACTGCCTGCTCCTACTCTCTCTAGCCTCTCTTGGCTCCTGAACCCCCTCACTCCAAGACTCCAAGAGATCTCTCATTCCTTAAATATAAAATAGAATCCAAATAAACTTAGGAGGTTGAATCCCATCTCCTCCATTAGATTCTAAGACTTGGAGATAGGTGGCAATAATCAAAGAGACAAAAATCCAACAAACTGCTAATTTTCAGGAATTTGTTGGAAGTCATTAATAAATTGTTTCCACCTCATTGCATGAGGCCTTTGATGGAGCTAAAAATTATGTGAAGGTGTCCCTTGACATCTATCTGATCCTTGAGAATCCATTCGAATCCTCTTTTACAGGTGGCAACCTCCCAACAAGGCGAATATAAAAACCGTGACCGCTACAGGAAATTCGGTAGTGCCGCTGTAAAACAATTATGTACATTCGGTACTGCCACTTCTATGTCTAATATATCTCAAACCATAACACAGTTTGAAAAAATGAGAGAGGTTTTTGTTATTTGTATGTGATGAAGAAAAACCTCCTCTAGTTTTCAAAAATACCTTCTCATTTGTTCATAATCCAATTTTTAAGTTAGTCACTCAAAACTGGCAGAAGATTCCTTGTAAAATAATTCAACACAATTTGGTTTCTGTCAAAATTTCGGTAGAGAATTTTGGTAGCACCATCTTGGTGTGCATGCATGCAATTCGGTAGCGCTAGAATGACTTCGCAGCACCACACTTTCAATGCTAATATATTAGGTAGCATCCGACATGAAAATGGATTTGGTAACAACCTATGGAATTCATAGCACCATCATTACACTGCTTAACAGATTTGGTAGCATTTTAGGTAGTAAAATGGCATACCATGCTATATAGACAATTCCACAGCGCCATGGTGCTATGGAATGTATGTGCTCTTTTATATGATGAGACTAATCAAGAACCTTGAGTTGATAGGTTAGAAGCCTGTATATGCATGTAGAGGTTATTTAGTTACTTATGGAGAGGCAAGCCTTTTATGGCTGCAAATTCTTGTGCTAACATAGGCTCCATGGGGGATAGAGTCCTCCCTGTGAGGATCTAAGAACTCTTGCAGTTTCAATGCCTTATCCTAAGGCTACTCCCAACCTTTAACCTCTACAATCAGCTTTGATCTATGACTTTCAACTGAAACTAAATGCAAATGAAAACTGAAACTGACAAAAATGATGAAAATGATGCTTGTCCAACAAGATTATTGCACACACCTACTCTAATTATTGGGAAAATGAAGCATTCAAGTTACATGAAACAACTAATGAAGACATTTCATCATTTTTCAACTGTTTGAAGCGCTTCCTTAAGCACCAGAGATAATTCCTACTTAAAGGTACGTCAAAGAAACATTTGGCAATACACTTTCGATTGAAGAAATCAGTGAGCCTAGGACCACTTTCTGCTTGTAGACATGCTACAAATGGATCCTGAAAAACATCATCAATACTTTCTGCTACAACATTGCTTTGTGTAAAAAGGAAAAGTACTGCATTAGGTCATTCCTCCACTGTGCTTGGTTGTTTCATGGCTTGCTGATTTTTTGATTCATCCTCAATGCATATGGCCTTGGTCCACTCCTGGTCATGAGGTGTATTAGTAAAAATTCTTAGTAATGCTTGTCTTTCTTTAATTTAAACCTCTCTCATCTGATCACATGGAATTTGATCTTGGCTACTTGATGAAACTGAGCTTGTGTCTTCAAGAGGAATAGGGGGTTGATAGGGCAGTTCATCACAATTAGAAGTCCTTGGAAAACTACATTCTTCTGTCTTATCTTATGATTGTGAGGGATATTCATCATAGCTTGGCTTATGGTCCCAATTTCTCAGTTTTTCACCTTCTAAACTTAGATTATCATCTATTTCTTCTTTTTCAGCAACAAAAATATGACATGAGGGTTGAAACAGGCTATTATTTCTTTGATGGGAAGGGTACTTATCTTATATAAGGTCTTCAACAGTCTATTCATGGAAATCATCTTCATAATCATCATATAAAGGTGAATCAATGACCATTTGACTATTAATGGTTGAAGGAATTAGTACAATAGCTGGGACAACTGGTTGTTAAGGGAAAACATCCTCATAGTCATCAAAACTTGACAAATCGTGGCACACTGGTTCATTAACAATAGGATGGATTACAACAACAACTGGTAAGCTATGAATTTGGTCATGACAATTTGCAACACTATCCTCATGATGAAATAACTCTAAACCTAAGATGACCTATTGACTTAAAGAATCGAGAAAAGGAGGAGAAAAGGAAATGATGGATTGTCCATATTGATCTTTCTCTTGGGGACCTAGATTTTGACATGAATGATGCATTTGTTCTTGAAATTTAGGAAAAGCATTATGAAAATCATCATCTAAGTCCTGCTCTCTGCAATCATCCCCTTCATCATCACTGCTAGAGGAATCACTTGATGAATCCTGAATATATGATGCATACCCATCACAACAATTCTCAAAAAGTCTTTCAGCTGGATAAATTAGCTTGCAATGAGAATAAAAAACATCATGAAAGTCCTTCAAAGAGGAAATACTAGAAGCAGGGAGTGTTCTATACCATTGCCTCGCATAGCCTTCCAATGAATACATGAACATTTTCATCAATATATCTTCATGATGGATGTCAAGTTGCTGCATCAAAGCATGAAATTCATGAACATGCTCAAAAGCGTTGTCATTCTCACATTCATAAAATCTAGGCAACCAATATTTCCATTCATCAATTTGAGGCACGGGATGTGGATAACCATATATAGCTGAGAAATTGAGTGGGGAAAACCTCTTGGCCAAGATAGCCTTCATAGCCATTTAATTTTCCTCATTCCAGTGGAGTCACCAACAGATTCTGAACAATGGAGTCACCATGGTGAATGTGCAGTCTTGAAGGTGTCCAACTTCAGTCACCATCTAAAGCTAGAGCTATGCAATGTCATTCTTCCCAGGGAGATTTTGAATCTACTCAAATCCATCCCCGACAACGACGCCAAAAATGTTAGCACTGAAAGTCACACTTTGACTGCTAAAGTGTAAGCTCAACACCCATCATAATGTAAAATATAATTTTGGTTTTGAATAGGTGGATCAGAAAGATGGAGAAAGAAAGGGAGAGGGAAACAAACTGCAGATCAGTAGGCTACACCAATGGGAAATGGAGTCAAAAACATTCTACTCATCGAAGGCACTAAAGCTGCTCAACAAAAAACAAGATTATATGTTGATAGGTGGAAGAATGAAGAAGGAAAACATAAGATAGAATGTTCAGTAAACATATATCCTCTCAATTTAATGAATCAACAAATACTTGAATATAAACAATGAATGATGGGAAAAATACAGTAGATCCTCTACTTCTTAGGGATCCATAAATTATTGGCAGCCTTTGATCCTCAAATCTGCAATATATTCAAATAAGAAGAAATATAAACAAAAAAGTTACAATCTGAAATCACAACTCTCATGAGTCTCCAATAGCAGTAATGCTTACAATCATAAAATGCCCACAGGCTTACAAATGAACACACAAGGAAATTGCATGCTCCTACTCTCTCTAGCCTCTCTTGGCTCCTGAATCCCCTCCTTCCAAGAGATCTCTCATTCCTTAAATAGAAAATAGCATCCAAATAACCTTAGGAGGTCGAATCCCATCTCCTCCATTGGATTCTAAGCCTTGGAGATAGGTGGCAACAATCAAAGAGACACAAATCCAACAAACTGCTAATTTTCAGGAATTTGTTGGAAGTCATTAATAAATTGTTTCCACCTCATTGCATGAGGCCTTTGATGGAGCTAAAACTTAGGTTCAGGTGTCCCTTGATATCTAACTGATCCTTGAGAAGCCATTGGAATCCTCCTTGACAGGTGGCAACCTTCTAACTATTAAGCCCTAATATTGGCTCATTACCCCTTAATTGGGGCATATTATATTAGTAATGTTATTTTATTTATGTCAGCTTTCGGCCATTAGTTGTAATTATACCTCCTAGTCTCCTATATATACCAAGGAGACATTTTCATTTTGAATCATCTTGTACTTGAACATTTAAGTGGGGTAAAATAAGGTTTCCCCCTCGAAGAGGCTTATTATATGAAATTATCTCTTTTTCAAGGCGTTGAGTACTTTTTCTGAGGTTTTTCTATGCTATATTGATATTTGGTTCTTAACATATGGTATCAGAGCTGAAGGTCTTGGGGTTTCATTGCTACATTTGAGACACCTTGGAATTTTAGATATAACTTTTTTTCTACAACGTCTTAGAAGTAATGTCTTGGAGGATATTTATTAGACGAATCAAGGTACATTGGGTTCAAATTTCATCTCCTGAGGCCTTATACTTTTGGAGATACAACCTGTACAAGATAGGGTTCTGGAATCATCTTGAACTGAGTCATTGCAGAATTTTTGCTATAACAAATTTTCTGTAACGTTTCAGACCCTGAACTCTAGAGGATATTCACAAAAATTAGTAAGGTATCTGTGGTAAAAATTTCAGCTTCTGGGTCATCTTAAATTTGTAGATACACCATGTGTAAGATAGGGTGTTTGACTAGTCCTATTGACTAGTCTCAAGAACGTGTTCTAGGTAAAACAATCATAACTTCTTCCTAGAGTATCCAAATTGCATGGGACCAATTTCATTGGATCATGGACAATCTGTAGTATTTCTGATACAAGTTTCAGAATTTTATATCAATTATTTTGTGTGGGTAACGCTATACAAGTGAGATCTCCTGGAAAGGCAAACAATTAGCAAGTTGTGGGGAAGTTACCGTAAATTCCACTTGGCACATCCAATTTTGATCATACCTATGGCATTGTAGAGAAGAAAGATCAGAGAACTACATAAAATAAAGTTTCATACCGATAAGGTATGAAACTTGGGAGATACAATAGAAGAAATATTGTCTAGCAGAGCCACCTCAAAATCAAGGTTCAAAAGTGATACTTGGCGAACATGCCACCCAAAAAGGGAACTTCTACACCAAATAAGTCTCCAGACAATCCTACTTGGACTCTTGATGAAGGTGAAGAAATGCGTAGGGACATAAATTATTTACAAAAGAATATAGTAACAAAATATGAACTACAAGAGATGGAAGCTAAGTTGGAGGCAAATATGGATGGTTTAAAAGAGGAGATCATGGAAGTATTGAAAAATTTCATAACAGAGAAGACACCTGAAAGTGAAAATGCATCCCATGAAATTCATGATGAGGACACAAGGAAGGTGAATCAAGAATGGAGAAACTGCAACTTTGGTTTGAAGACCAACCATGTTCCTAAGATCAATATGAGAAAGTTTGATGGCAAGGACCCAATCACATGGATACTTCAGATGGAGAAATTCTTTGATCTACATAATGTGCCAATTACACAAAAGGTACGAATTGCTTCTTTATATTTAGAACCTAATCAATTTGTATGGTATCGATGGCTTTGTTCTTGCAAATCACTCGTCACTTGGACAATTTTCACGGAAAAAATGATAGCACACTATGAGGATACAAGGAGCAATACCTTCTTTAGC
>ML791590.1:56885-72969 GCA_009831015.1 Picea engelmannii
TGGATTTCAAAACTGCAAAAGGTTGTTGCACTTTCAACAACAGAGGCAGAGTATGTTGCTGCTACAGAGGCTAGTAAAGAGATGATTTGGTTACAAAGGTTTATGGAGGAATTAGGAAAGAAGCAGGAGAACAACAGGTTGTAATGTGACAGTCAGAGTGCCATTCACCTTGCAAAGAACTCAACCTTCCATTCAAATACTAAGCATATACAGTTGAGGTACCACTTCATACGATCCACCTTGGAAGATGGACAATTGAAGATGGAAAAGATACACACTAGCCAGAATCCTGCAGACATGTTAACAAAGGGAGTAACCANNGAGAAACTGAGTTCTTGCTCAGTTTCAGTTGGTCTTCAAGAATGAAGATGAAGATGAGAAATTTTCCAGGTCCAAGAAGGTTCAGAGTCCAGCATATACAACAGCGGTGGAGTTGTTGAGATCAGTCTCCAAGTGGGAGATTGTTGGTTTTGGAGCCTGATTATCTTCCTGATTTATAGGTCTTTTACTTTCAGCCATGTTTATACCCCATGAAGTATTTACACCCTAGAAGTATGTACACTCTTCCACGCGAGGGAGTGCTGAGGGGGGGTACCCCCTCTGTGGGGTTCAGGGGGCCTATCCCCCCGGCTGGGGGGTCTGGGGGCAAGCAGGCCCCAAAGAAAAAATTGCCTTATAAAAGTATATTGTAATTTCATTGTAAATCTGGACCATTCATTATAAGGTCGGAGATCTAACTGTAGAGATTATGTTAGGGTTTTTTGCCCTAGAAGGCAACCCTCTTTTATGAGGGAAATGTATTGCAGCAATGGTTGATGGTGAATATTGTATTCTAAGAGCGGAGACTGTGAGAGAAAGAAGAGGAAGTTACAGCGGGTTTTGCTGTAGGTTGTATCCCTTCATTTGCTGGATAATAATAAAGGAAGGACCTGGCAATTTTTTTGGTGGACGTAGCGCACACTGGGTGAACCACGTAAATCTGTGTCTCTCTTGTATTGTGTGTCTTCTGTGTTTTGTTTCTGCATTTGTTTTATTTTATTGCTCCGCGGTCCTGTTTTTCTAACATTTTCAGGGTGTCTAACACCTACATAATATGTGAGATGCGCTCTTCCAAGGTAGATCTATAAACCAATATATCATCCAAATATACTCTACCAAAGGAAACTAAATATGGGCATAATACATCATTCACTAGTCTCATAAACGTAGTTGGTGCATTAGATAATCCAAATGGCATCACCAACCATTCATACAGACCTTTCCTTGTCTTGAAGGTAGTCTTCCAGGTGTATTATTCTTTGACACGTTTTGGTGGTATTCTAATTTTAGATCCAACTTAGTGAAGTACTCAACATGTTACAACTAATCTAACATGTTGAGTGTAATAATACACTCAACTAATCACAACACTTTTAAAATTTCTCTATACATGACAATTTCAGTACTAGTTTCAACACATGTTTTAGCAAGAGTTTCAACACTAGTTCAACATGTATTTCAACATGAGTTTCAACATAGCATGAGTAGCTATAGGAGTAATCAACAGTTTGAATTTAGAGAAAACTGACTAAATAAAATGGACCACTAACACAATCCTTATTCGACTTATTTCCTATTTGTAGAATGAAAATATGTTTGGGTGATGCAGATTGCCTGAGCCCAAGGATGCTCCTGCATCAGACACCCCTGGTAAGAAAAACATGAGCTCTAGTTCATGTGCAAATCACTACTGAAGTGAAGATTTTTGCACACATGCTAACTGATCTTTGGTCACCCACGATGGATCTTCTTCTCCTCGATTCTTCCACTTGATCAAATATTCCATGTACTCCTTTCACAGAGTCTTCTTACCAATTCTGGTAGTGATAATTTCTTCAATATGATCCTCAGACTTAATTGGTATATGTTGTTCCCATTTGCTGAGGGGACCTTCATATGCTCATCTATCCCCTTCATGAAACTCATAGAGGTCAACAACATTAATTGTAGGAGATATGTCAAATTTCTACAGAAGTTCCAACTGATAAGCATTATCATAGATATTTTTCAGAATTCGACATGGACCTATCTTATTGTACTTGAGTTTGTTGTATCTACCTCGAGGAAATCGCTCCTTCCTCAAGTGATCCATGACCAACTCACCCTCTTGGAATACCTTATGTATTCTATGTTGATCTTCTCTTTTCTTATAACTGTCATTGCTAGTCTGCAATTTCTTCTTTACCTATTCTTGTAATTCATGCATACTGTCCAAAAAATCATTTGCATTAACACTCTTCTTTCCTTCCAAATCCGACAATGCAACCAAATCTACCACACCTTTTGGCGACCGTCCATAAACAATTTGAAATGGTCTCTTTCCCGTATATCTATTCACTAAATCATTATATGCGAATTCCGCTTGGGCCAATTCCAAATCCCATTGACTAAGATTCTCTCCACTTAAACTTCTCAACAAATTTCCTAGACTCTTGTTCACTACTTTTGTTTGACCGTTTGTTTGAGGATGATATGTTGAAATATACAACAAATATGAGCCTAAATTTTTCTAGAGTGTCCTCCAAAAATTCCCAAGAAATATGGTATCTCGATCTGAAGTAATACTCCATGGAAATCCATGCAATCTGACGACTTCTTTGAAAAACAATGAAACTACTTCACTAGCATCACTAGTGTTCTTACACACTATGAAGTGTGCCATTTTCGAAAAATGTATCCACCACTAGCATTGTTGAATCATGCTTTCTTCAAGTCATAGGAAATCCTAAGACAAAATCCATACTGATATCCTCCCAATGTCCTTTGGGTACTAGCAATGGAGTATAGAGTCTCGTGTTTTGACTTTTTCCTTTGGCTACTTGGCAGATCCTGCAACCTTCAACAAACTTTCGAACATCCTTATTCAAGATGGGCCAAAAGTACCTCTCCTTTACCAGGGATGAGGTCTTATCCATCCCAAAATGTCCTCCTAAACCACCACTATGTAACTCTTTAATGAGATTCAGTCGTATGGAACCTCTGGGAATACACAAATGCTAATTTTGAAACAAAAACCCCTCTTGGATATGGTTGTCCAGATATGGTGTTCTGTCTAAACTCCAAGGCTCCTTACATGCCTTCCAAGATTATGATAAATCTACATCTTCTTCATACAATGTCTTTAGACAGTTCATTATTACCACTTCTACCGACATGGTATTGAGTAACGCTATCCTCCGACTTAATGCATCAACTACTTTATTGGACTTCCTAGATCTGTGTTTCAACACAAAAGAGTAACTTTGCAAGAATTCTACCCATTTAGTATGCTATTGATTCAACTTACCTTGGTTGTTAATGTACTACAAATATTTGTGATGCTTGGACAAGACAAACTCCTTCGACAATAGATAATGTCTCCATTTCTTCAAAGATTTCACAATAACATAAAATTCCCAATCATAAACAAAACAATTCTTTTTGGAATCATTCAACTTCTTTATGAAAAATGCACTGGATCTGTTTTCTTGAATTATAACTGCTCCAATTGTTGTTCCACTGGTGTCACAATCAACCCGAAACACTTTATTAAAATCTGGTAATTCTAATACTGGTTGTGTTGTTATTCTCTTCTTCAATTCTTCCAATGACTTCTCTGTTGCTGCAGTCCACTAAAACACTCCCTTCTTCATACATTCTATAAGAGGCACACACATTTGGATAAAGTTCCTAATGAATTTCTGGTAAAAGACTACCAATCCATATAAATTCCTCACATGGAATGTGCAACTTGGTGTTGGCCATTCAAGGATAGCCTTCGCTTTCTCAGGATCCATTTTCATTCCTTCCTTTGAAACCACAAAACCTAGGCACACTAACTCTCGTTGCATGAATGTACATTTCTTCAGGTTTATCAATAGTTTCTCTTCTTTCAAGCGTTGTAACATTTCTCTCACATGATCAACATGCTATGTTATGTTCCTTCTAAAAATCAGTATATCATCCAAATATACAACAACAAACTTACCCAAAAATGGATTCAAGACTTCATTCATCAATCTCATGAACGTGTTGGGCACATTAGTTAAACCGAATGAAATCACTAACCATTCAAATAGTCCAACTTTCATCTTGAATGTTGTCTTCCATTCATCACCTTCTTTGATCCGAATCTGGTGATAACCACTCTTCAAATCAATTTTTGAAAAATATTCTGAACCACTCAAGCAATCCATAAGGTCATCCATTCTAGGCAATGGAAACTGATACTTGATAGTGATCTTGTTTATAGCACGTGAATCAGTACACATTCACCATTCCCCTGTTTTCTTTGGAGTCAATATTGATGATACTACACATGGACTCAAACTCTCACGAATTAACCCTCGGTCAAGAAATTCTTGCACTTGTCGATTCACTTCTTCACTGTCCGTTGGAGTCATCCTGTAAGGTGCTTTATTACATAAACTAATCCATAATTGGAGGATATTTGTATTAAGCAAGATGTTGTAGCTAGGCTCACAACAATAATACAATAAAGTATGCTTTAAGAAGTCTTAACCAAAATATAAAGATAGAGTTATTTTCTATCCTATATCTACAACATAAAAGACCAAAAAAAATTTCTTTCAATAGACCCCGCTGGTATAGATTCTACAATATTAACCTAGAAAACAAACTACTTTGAAAAACATACAAATCTAAAAGAAACATCTTGGCTAGCCACCTCATCTTGAGCTACAATGGTTGAGTCTGAGTCCACTTTAACAATTTTTCTTTCTTCAGAAGTTGATGAATAGTTTCATTTTCCTTTAAGGCTCCACAATGTGAATTAATGGATTGCATTTGGCTGGATGCACCTTACTAATCCCATTTGGAAAAAAATATAACCATAGTGTGGAACATAGTGCATTATGATTCCAAAACTAATATTTGGTGTTTGAATTGGACCAAGTTCCCATCACTGAAACAATTTGAGAGGTTATCATATTATCCTAATCTCATATTTCTTCTATATCTACCACAATAGCACATTTATCACCCTAAATGTATTTCTTGTGGCTTCTCAATGCCCTCCTAATATCCTACAATTATGTGTAATCCATTTCTAACCAAAACTATATGATACTATCCTTAAAATTGAGGTTCTTGTGACTATGTCCCACCCTTCTACAGTGGTGACTTGAAACAATAATGCAAACTATAGTAAATATAGAACCAAAGCAACGAAACCCACAAGCAGTGTGGTTGATAAATAGGGGAGAATGAAACCTCACTCCCTAGAAGACCAGAAAGAGCACACTCTTCCGAGAATAGTATGATGCAATGCTATGAATCCAATAGTATTTTACCCAACTGAGACCAAGACCAACCACTAATAGTTGAAAGCTAAAAGAAGAGGGAGGGCTCTATATAATTCTAGCAAGGGGTGAAAAACCATAATAATCCCCGATAGAGATGATGGCCTAAAATAAAATCTATGTGCTCCAAATGACTACACTAAACACTATGAACTAAGAAAACTAATTAATAGGAGGATAAACCAACTTACCCATGCACTAGACTAGGAAGGGGACTAGGAAATCCAACTAAAATAGGAAACTAGAGTCCACCTATATGGTGAAAAAGCCAAAGCACCTGCAATTCCACCCTAAATAACCCTCTATCCATGCCATTATCCCACAAAATTCCAAATAAAAGCGTCCCATAGGTTCAAATGCATGCAATATTGAAGGTAAGTTCATGTAAGCTAAGGGAGGGAGTCCCTTCACCATAGCTACATCGTTGTTTGACATGATTGATTTGTACATTACCATGTGGTTTATTAAATGAGCTTCACGTGTCATGTCCTACATTAATAAGTAGATATGGGTTGCTAGCTAAGGTGGCAATTGACAATGATATCCCCGATTTTCACAAGTGTAGATTAATTGGCACATATGTTTGTTTTGACATTGTGTTCTCTCAAAACAAGTTAAAACTTAATTCTTTGGAAATTTTTTCCAACTTGATGGATCCTTTCTAGAATCAAGGCCAGATGTAAGTCCCCTAAAGTGGTGTTTTAAAAAAAATGACTAATAATTTTTTTGGAATAACCTATCATTCTTAGACTTTGAATGACCATGCTTAAAGCGAGATTTAATGTAATGTTTCCCATCTTAATTAGGGAACATTACTATGCGAAAAATGCATAAAAATAAAAACTCTTTGCTAAATAAATTCATGTAGCTTACTAGCTACTTAATCATATACATTTAACCATGATGTAAATGCATCTACAACATGCTAAAAGAACAGATGAATGAAACTTATAACTCATTACAACAACACATAAATCAGTCTCATACACAAAGTTCATGCACAACAATTAAAACTCATAATGCAAGAAAAAAAAGGATAAAAAAAATTATCCTTTTAAAATAGTTGTGCAACCAACTGCTTGGGATGGACGTTCAACTCAACCGTAGACTTGTTTTTCCAAATATCAACAACAAGTCACCCCTGAGCTAGGGTTATCAATCAACAAAAGAGGGTATTCTCTCACAATCCACTCAGCTTTGAAAATACCACAACCCACTTGCATTCTCCTATGACTATCCCAATTTTCCACCATCTCTCTTCCTCTTGACATGCCCAACCCAAGGAATGTACCCCTTCATTTATCTTAGTCCATTAGGCATCCTATTCATTCATCAGGGTCTCTCTATCACAAAGTTGACGTGGGAAAAATGCCCTTCAACAGACAGGGGTACTCTCGGGTATGAGGTCCCAATTAGAATTCACACCATTTGAAATAAGAGACCCATTTGGATTATGGATCAGCTACCATTGTTGGTTTGAGGGTGAATGAATGGTTTAAATGCAAGTGGAAGCAGATGAAACTAAAATATTTTTGAAAAAAGAAACCTATTCTATCTTATCCTAGCTAGGAGCAACTAAGGGTAGCCAATGAATAGAACAAAATGTTAGTAATCCCTTCATTAAATTTCATTCAGATAGATGTAAGAAAGAAACAAAGGTTAATAACAAACATATACATAATCATAACCAAATAAATCTCAACTATGCATTCATACACATAAACTTGTTCATCATCTCAGAATAATTCATAAAAGAGAAAGACAATAATTGTAGAAAGCTTATGTTCACAAAAGAAAAGTCTATCTGTGCAAAGAAATCCTTACAGTGCTTCAAGGTAGCAAATTATTAACTCGAAAAAGTTCAAAGTAAACACACCACTACAAAGCAAAGTATTTCTCTAAGTGAAAATGGCCTTGAGGGCTTCTCAATATTATACTCAGAAAAAAATAGTTCTTCTGAAATTACAAAGTTGAAGAGCCCCTTCCAAAAGAGTCTCTTATGGTTTTTTTATTTACCTAAGTAATTTCCTATTGTGTCTTATTTAATTCTATAAGAGGAAGTTACTAATATATTCACCTTCCCCTTTTTAAGCTTTACATCAGTTACAATAAAAACAAATAAAATATGATAATGACAAGGGGAAATAATTTTGAATTTCCACTTATGGTCTTTTATTTTCTTTGGTCTCTTACGTAATCTGACCATACTTCATGATGTGATGAGATTGAGATGATCCCGCGGTAGAATAAGGATTCCAAGTCTACCTTTTGGGTTGCTGAGCTTTGCGAGAGGGTTTTCATATCCTTGGTTATATTTACCAGAAAGGATTGGATCATGTTCCGGGCTCTTGCTAGTTTTACAAGATGGTTGGTTATTAAATAGACCTCACTTTGGATGCAGTTCTGGCCTTCACTTGCCTTTCCCTCATGTTTTTCTCTAATTCTTAGAACACATGTTTTTATGACTCTGGCTACCCTATTTCTTCAATTTGGGGTAGAGGGTCTTTTTGATTAAGAATGAGAGATGCTTTGTGGAGTTTGGTACATATAGTGAGGGAATTTTTTAACTCATTTTCAAGCTTCTCTTTGTCTTATTGGTATTTGTCTAGTGCATTGTAGTTGAGATCTCTTTCCAATTATATCATTCATTGCAACATTGGCGAGGCATATGGATTCTCTGTTATCCACTGCTTCATCTCATTTAAACCTGCCCTGGTTGCAACAAACTCCGCATTCTTGGTTTGGAATTTGTTGAGATGATCCATGATCTGAGCAAATTTCTATGGGAAGACTTGCAAACTTGTGTACATACCTGTTACTATATTGTGGAGTTATTTTCTAACTTCTTTTGCACATTACCTAAACTCCATGATGTTTTCATGGTCACTTTTGTAACAATGTACTTCCTCCTCTAGTGATCTTATCCTTTCATCCTTCTCTTCTATATCACAAGCCATGTTTCTCAAGTTTTCCTCTGATGCTTGTGTAAAAGTGACACTGGCTGAGGAAATTGAAAGAGGATCATCAATGCTATTTTTTATCACCTCTACTTTGGTTGTTTTTGATAAAGGATATTCCCTAGACACTGGTAATTTCATGGTTTTTTGAAAAAGGATTTTACCAGAATCTTTGTTGAACCTAAATGAATTTAGATTTTCCACTTTCTGAGATTTTGAAGTTGTATAGGCTCCCAATCCCAACTCTTCTAGTGGGAAATGTCCTCATGTGAGAGGGATGTCTGTTGATGACCCCAGAATATCCAAATCCATGGGATCCATATTAGAGCCTCTTTCTTCTCATTGTTTATTTTGGTGTTCTTATGCCTTTGCTGCTACTTCTTGTTCTAATATGGTTGTTGTTGTTGCTTTGGATTCTGCTTCATGTCACATTGCCTCTTCCTGTATTTTACACTCAACTTATTCGTCTTTTATTTTATTTTTCTCTCATTTCTCTTTCTTATTTTTTTGTTTAGCTACCGCCTCAGATGCCTCTTCCTCTTTTTTTTCTTCTCCTATTCAAATCTCAATTGATCTTCTTCTTCTTTCCTTTTTACTTGTGATTCTCCAACTTTGCTTTTATCGTCTATCATGCCTCTATGTTGAGAGTTGATACCTCTCCTGAAGATTACTTCATGATAATTCATATCCCATCCTGTGTATTTCTTCCTCTTCCCTAGTTTCTGACTCGTAAGTCCACCTGTATTTGTAGTGGTGGTAGTGCAGACTGGCGACTCCTGAAGGGTCATGCCTGCATAATATTTATTCTCTAAAATGGAAAGATGCCAAGGTGTTTACCTATGATTGGGATTATTTGATATATTTGAAATAATACGATCCTACCCAGAGTGGCATAGGTGGCTATATTTCCTTATTATCCCTCTAAAAACATGTTCCTACTCCATGTATGACGATTTGGTAGGCGATTTCCTATAGCACCAATCTGTTTGGGAAAAATTTAGTAAGTGTGTGAGTGGCCTTCATGGTCATGTAAAATATGATGTATGTTTCGTATTTGAGCAAGTAATAATCACCTACACATCCCACAACAACCTAAGCCTTCTTAGCTATGTAGGGCATTGATGAGAAGAACAAGAGCTTATTTAGAGCCATTAGAAATTCCTAAAAAATATTCTAGTATTTAAATATGTAATTGTGTTCCCAAAGAACTTTGCAGCAAATATGCATGGAGAGATCAATTGGCTTCCAAGACCACCCAATCAGTTGGGAAACAATGATTTATTCTTTCATCGTCAAGGATATGATGTCTTCCCAGTTGAATTAAGACCCTAAGAACATGACATAGTGAATCAGGGGAACCTAAGTTATCTTGAATTTATGAGCATCTGGTTCCTCATAGAGTCTACACACCATCACCATGGCATATTGGTATCGAAACCTAAGGGCATTGGTAGGACACTCATTCGTAGTCCTAGTTTTGAAGTGTTTTCCAGGCTTGTACTAGTCCTTCAAGAAGTCCTTAGAATTATAAGGGAATTTATTCACCAACTCATCCTCTAGGACCCTTTCCCCTTCTAGATGATAACAAGATGTGATACTAGAATATTGGAAGGATCCCACCGATTGACCTTCTTCGTTAATTATGTGTCTATTTTCCATATTTGTGCACTTCACTATCCATGCAATATTTTATATGCAAGGGGATATTTCTACATGCGTTGCTACTTTGTAAAACTTAGACTTCTTGATGGATTTGAACACCTTAAGATATTGATCTTGTTCTGATGCTTGGGTAAATGTCTGGTTGTTGAAAATCTAATATATTTCTCCCCATTTGAAATTAGTTTCCTTGTTAATGAGAAAATTGGTGTCATCGTATACTGCCCCTAGTGTTTCAAATTTTCCTTCTTCCTCATCCCTAAGTGCAAGCACTTCTTCAATGAGGGACTTCTCTAGATTTTAGGATCCTTTTCTTGGCGGAGCCAACGTTATACTTGCAACACAATCATAATAATAATTCCAAAAAAACAATTTTTTTTTCTATCATTTCAGGTGACATTCAGAAAATGAAAAACAAAAATGAAAATGAAGACCTAATACCTTATTAACCACGAATGAGAAGTAGCTTGATAGATGAAAAGTGTTGACAAAGAAATGGAGCACTTAATATGGATTTTCAAGAAATCAACAAGAAAGTGTTTTCCTCACTGATACAAGTTGTATTAGTAGAGATATGCTATTCTTCACCAATATGGGTTGTATCAGTGAGGATAATATATTTTTCGTCGATACAATTATAAAAACATATATATGTCATTTTTCATTGATACAACTATAATGAAAGAGAGATATCATTTCTTGTCGATATTACTATTTTCCCTTCACAACATTCCATGTTAGAAACTCTTCGGGTGTAAGTTAAACAATTGTTGGCTCCATTGGCTCAATCCAAATATTGTTAAAATTTTGGTATGCTCATTTAACCATAGACACTGTCACATCATTGTCACCCAACCATAGGCACTTACACATGCCACCCCTGAGCACACTAACCAACAAATAAACCCTAACCAAAAATACTATTGTTGCAGAAACAACACAATACCAAGAGAACACACCTCTACTAATAAAAACATACCTTTACCAAGAGAAGTGCATAAGAGAGATACTAGAAAGATTGAGAATACTCCATGACAACTGCTGCGCTACCCTCTCTAGACTTGTGTCCTCTTCTGTTGTAGTTGTTTCTCCTTAGACTTGCACACTAGCTGAGTGAGTGAGTGTGTGTGTTTCTAAATGAGCTAGGCGCATCCTTATTTATATTAGTCTTTCCAAGTGACTTTTCTAGGTGGGGTCGAATTCTCTTTCTGGGGCCTTCTATTTATTTATTATTATTCTCCTTGGGTCAAATTCTCTTCTAGGGTTTTCACACATCTGTTTAAGGGTTCTCTTACTCCCATAATATTCTATTCTAAGTACAAATGTTAGACTTGGAGGATAATACCTCCCGCAACTACCAAAATATCAAAACTCCCTCTTAGCTAGGGAGGTATTAACTAATATTTTCTTCATGTAATAGTATCAAACATATCCATCCATCTCTCATGGAATGTGAAAGACTCACATGGTCTTGCATACTAGTCTATAGGTAGCATCACCATAGCCACACATGATATCTCATGATCAAACATATCATGTCTCAAGTAGAATGGCTATGCATGCTATCTCATGATCAAACAAATCATGTCACAAGTATCACCATCATAACCAAATAGGTTTTGTCATAGTCACACACACAAAATATCTGATGGTCATGTCATAGTCATGCATCTAGGGCCTCATCGACATATGTAGCATCTCTCTAGTGGGAGCAACCTCATCATCCTTTTGAACCTTTTGTCATTACAGGGATTTCATCTAGCTCACACATAACTAGGAATATAGCTCATACAAAACTATGAAACCATCCGGATCACACAGAATATGGAATATCTAGTTGATCCAGTTCATACAAAACTGCATTACTACCCAATCTGAATGGAGTCTGGGAAACTGCAACTCGCCAACTCACACAGAATCTGACAACTATCCCTAGTGCTAGTTCTTCTGGTTGGCACACCATGCATCTAGACCATAGTGACTGGGCATCTAACCATGAGGGTTAGGAGATATAGTGCAAACACACTACCCATCTGACCCAAGGATAGGAAACACCTCCAACCACACAGGTTGGCCCTCTAGCTTGAAAAGTTGGGAAACTCACCCTCCCCAAAGGACACACATCTATTGAACCTATGCAAGGTCAAGATGACTAGTGCCATAGTCATTAACATGGCTGTAAGTGACCATCTTCTACTTCCATGCTCTACAAGCTACTTCCCCAAGAATTAAATATGTGACTCATCACTCCCTCTTATGAAGGATGTCCTTTTGGACCATGCCAAGATTGTCCGCGAAGTACACAAAATTCACCCTTGATAGAGGATTGGTCAACACATATGCTATTTTCTCATCTGTAGCGACATACTTGAGCTTAATCGCTCCCTTATGCACCATATATATGATATATTGGTACCTGATATCTATATGCTTGGAATTGTCATGAAACACTGGGTTCTCTGACAACCTCACAGAACTCTAGTTGTTGCACCAGATACAATTCGCCTCGAACTCAAGATCAAACAATCCTGTAAGAAACTTCTGAAGCCACACTGCTTCACTGCTAGATGAACACATTGCTATATACTCTACCTTAGTTGTATTAAGCACCACACTAGTCTGCTTCCTGTTGAACCATGAGATCATATTTGATCCCAAACTGAAGCAACATCCAGATGTACTCTTCCAATCTGCGACACTACCAACCCAATCTGAATCAGTATAGTCTTGTAGGCTTATCTCATGATCTGAAACATACCTAATTCCATAGTCAATTGTACCTTTCAGGTACCTCAACACACTCTTTTCCACAACTAAGTGAGAACATATTGGTTCATCCATATATTGACTCAAGGTGTTCACCGAAAAGAATATATCTGGTCTGGTGTTCGTCAAATACATCAATGAACCAATCATGTACATGTACATGGTGAAATCCACTATCTTTGAAGAAGTATCACTCAATAAATTCAGGTTCATCACCATTGGTGTGGATATGTATTTACAATCCATCATATCAAATCTCTTCAATATTTCTACCGCATATTTTCCATGGCACATGAAAATCTCATTCGGCCTCTGTCACACCTCTAATCCCAAGAAGTAATGCATCAGACCTAGATCCTTCATCTCAAACTCTAAACTGAGCTCCCTCCCTCCAATTCTATACAATATCTAGATCCATTTGATCCCTCTACATGTGTTGACCTCCTCTGAAGTCTGATCTCCTATGAACTTTCTTGGGGAGGTTTCTCCTCCCTACTAGATCCTGAGGGATAACTCCCTTTGAACTCTAGCTTCTTCTGAGCTGATACTTGGTGGGGCCACCTGCCTCACCAATAGTGGATCCGTTTTCTCCTTCTCATGATATGGCTCATCAATGCTATATATCTTTGCATCCTGCAAAGTGTCATGGGATCATGTTGGTCTCTTCCTGATTACTGCAACAATTCTGGGTAGGCCCTTCTGGCTCTACTAACTCTTCTTGATGATTTGAAGAGTGATCAACTACACTAGACGGATTTGTTTGGTCATCTTTGGAGCCTTATGCTCCTTACAATCGATCCCCATATGAGATACTTTGTATTCAAAAAAAGTACCCTTCTTCGTCCTCTTCTTCTCTAGTACATGGATGTATACGGTCGTGTATACAACTTCTTATTTGGATAGTCTACTCTATGTCTCAAGTTAGAGACCATCTAATATGTTTCCTCCTACAACCGTCACTATAACTCCTCTCAGAGTTATCACCTGCGACCTACCTGAAACAAGAGCAACAACAAGGGAAAACAAAAGACAATAATATTACTCTTATAATAGTAATAAAAACAAGAACGAGAACAATCATTACAATAGCTCCTTCTTAGAGCTATCACCTGTGACTTGCCTAGAACAAGAGCAAAAAAAAAATACAATAATAATAAATAAAAACAACACTCTTCCACTATTGTGACCAATCATTCCTCCATGGTAACTTGCCCGGAACAAGAAACAAGAGAAACAATATGTCCATGGTAACCTCCATAGAATTTACAAGATAACCTGATAAATTCAACAACCAAGAATATCTCCTAGAGAAGATCAATTTATCTTGTAAACAAGTGCATCATTAATACTAAACAATGAGATTTTTGTTAATGATCATCATACCAACAATAAGTGTTACAAAATATTTGATAGCAATAGCAGTAATAGAACTTTAAAGATTGCTATTATAGTTACAACAGTTAAGATGTAGCAATATAAAATATCAAACCTGATATGCAAACCTAGAGTTTATTTGCTGTTGTCTCATTTGAGTCTTTTTGTATTATAGGGAACATCATTACTGATGCCTCCAACTTCTTGGGCTTCCTATGAGTGTACTAGATCTAAGATCCTTTTTTATCTATTGTCACTGCTTGGATAAATGTCCTTTTTCCAAGTGTAAGTTTCATGCAAACACCCTCATCTTATATACAAGTTCACCATCCAAATTTGTCTTCTAATCCACTAAGTGAAGTGGCTGTCAATGGGAGTCCACACATGTCTAAGTGTACAATGTCCAAAACTCCTTTGGCTTTGATGTCACTTCTTGGGAATGGGCTCTTCCTGATGGTAAGTCTACTCCATGTCTCAAACTGGAGGCTATCTAATATGTTTCCTCCTGCAACTATCACTATAGCTTCCTCGTAGAGATATCATTGGTGACCTTCTTTCGTGGTAACATTCCTGGAACACATACATATCCATGACAACCTCCATGGAATTTGTAACATAACCTGCCTGATACAAGAGAAAAAAAGAGAAAAAGTATTTCCAATATAATAGTATTTTCACAAGAACATATCTATGGTAACAAGAATAAAAGACAATTTCATGGTAATCATCATAGCATTACCAAGGTGACCTGTCAAGAAGAAAAACAAGAAATATCTCCTAGAAGAGATGTTAGTTCATCTTGCAAATAAGTACAATAAGAATCTATATCAGAAGTACTCACATGCTACCAAGTATTCATTGTACCTAGTACTAATAGAACCTTTCAAGGATTGTTGTCACAAATATAGTGTTTACTTGTAATGTATAAATTATGAAACTTGACATGTGAAAATTGGAAACTTATCAATTTAATCAATCAAACCTGGAACCTAGAGTCTTATCTGCAAGAATGAGTGTTGCTTCTTGTCTTTCGAGTCTCCTTCACTTAAGTTGACAAGAATTCTCTCCAACCTGTCTCATGTACTAAGACAATATGCTTTCTTGATAGAATTAGAGTGAGAGAATATAATGCAAATACAATCTAAAATCTCAACCTTGATCAATCTAATACCTTGACTGAAGTCAACTTATAATTTTAACTTTGACCAAAGGTTTGAATTCAACTTGTCTGATTCAAAAATTAACTTTGGAATTTTTGTTGATTGAGGGCACAAGTGTTAGAAAAACAGGACCGTGGAGCAATAAAATAAAACAAATGCAGAAACATAACACGGAAGATACACAATACAAGAGAGACACAGATTTACGTGGTTCACCCAGTGTGGGCTACGTCCACCAGAGAAATTGGCAGGTCCTTCCTTTATTATTATCCAGCAAATGAAGGGATACAACCTACAACAAAACCTGCTGTAACTTCCTCTTATTTCTCTCACAGTCTCCTCTCTCAGAATACAATATTCACCATCATCCATAACTGTAATACATTTCCCTCATAAAAGAGGGTTTCCTTCTAGGGCAAAAAACCCTAACATAATCTCTACCGTTAGATCTATGACCTTATAATGAACAGTCTAGATTTACAATGAAATTACAATATACTTTTACAAGGCAATTTTTTCTTTGGGGGCTTCGCCCCCGAACCCCTGTTGGGGGCCCGCTTGCCCCCAGACCCCCCAGCCGGGGGGATAGGCCCCCCGAACCCCGCAGAGGGGGTACTCCCCCTTTGCACTCCCTCGCGTGGAAGAGTGTACATACTTTTGGGGTGTAAATACTTCATGGGGTATACACACAGCTGAAAGCAAGGACCTCTGAATCAGGAAGATAATCAGGCTCCACAACCAACAATCTCCCACTTGGAGACTGATCTCAACAACTCCACCACTGCTGTATATGCTGGACTCTGAACCTTCTTGGACCTGGCAAATTTCT
>ML791590.1:77169-133262 GCA_009831015.1 Picea engelmannii
CTTCCATAACTGGTAGTTTTGGCCGTTAAATTTCTTGACCCTAAACTTTCCATCTTCTGACATTGCTCCCACTCGAACCAGGAACCCTCTTTTCCTGTGAGTTACCTTACGCTCTGATACCAGTTGTTAGAAAAACAGGACCGTGGAGAAATAAAATAAAACAAATGCAGAAACAAAACATAGAAGACACACAATACAAGAGAGACACATATTTACGTGGTTCACCCAGTGTGGGCTACGTCCACCAGAGAAATTTCCAGGTCCTTCCTTTATTATTATCCAGTAGATGAAGGGATACAACCTACAGCAAAACCCGCTGTAACTTCCTCTTCTTTCTCTCACAGTCTCCTCTCTCAGAATACAATATTCACCGTCATCCATAGCTGTAATACATTTCCCTCATAAAAGAGGGTTGCCTTCTAGGGAAAAAAACCCTAACATAATCTCTACCGTTAGATCTGCGACCTTATAATGAACGGTCCAGATTTACAATGAAATTACAATATACTTTTACAAGGCAATTTTTGCTTCGGGGGCTTCACCCCCGAACCCCCGCTGGGGGCCCGCTTGCCCCCAAACCCCCTAGCCGAGGGGAAAGGTCCCCCGGACCCCGCAAAGGGGGTACCCCCCCTCTGCACTCCCCTGTGTGGAAGAGTGTACATACTTCTGGGGTGTAAATACTTCATGGGGTATAAACATGGCTGAAAGCAAAGACCTCTGAATTAGGAAGATAATCAGGCTCCACAACCAACAAAAAGAAGTTGTGTTAGGATAGGATGCACTAGGACAACCAATAATTAAGCCCAACACTGCACTAAAAGTGCCCAAAAAATTTGGGTTAGGGTTTTATGCCACTGCAAAACCAAAAACCCTAGCTCGAATTGCCAAAAGAATGGCTAGCAAGATAATCTAGGGAAATAGTTGCAACTGGAGACGTTGCAGCTGACACTCCATCTGGAACTATAACTGGCGCTACAATTGGCACTGAAAATTCTTATTCAATGAATCTTTCTTGGATCAATGAAGCCTTGACCTAGGGTTTTATGAGGAAACCCTAATTTTTTAACTTTTGAATTTTGGATATCTGAACCGGGGGAAAGGTGCACCCTCATTAGGTGAGCTTCTTGGTGGATTTTGCAAGTGCTCAATGAGATTGACAATAAGGGAAACTAAATATCTTCCTTCCAGTGGTTAGACTATTATGAAGGAAACCAACTCTGATACCATGTTAAAATTTTGGTATGCTCGTTTAACCATCGACAATGTCACATCATTGTCACCCAACCATAGGTAGTTACACATACCAACCTCGAGCACACTAACCTTTTCTTAGATAGAATGATTATGAAAATTCCACTCTAGAACCAACAGATAAAACCTAACCATAAATACTATTGTTGCAGCAACAACACAATACCAAGAGAACACACTTCTACTAATAGCAGCATACCTTTACCAAGAAAATATCATAAGAGAGATACCAAAAAGACTGATAATACTCCACGACAAATGTTGCACTACCCTCTGTAGAATTGCACCCTATTCTATTGTAGTTGTTGCTCCTTAGACTTGTACACTAGCTAAGTGAGTGAGTGTGTGTGTGTGTCTAAATGAGTTAGGCGCCTCCTTATTTATACTAGCCTTTCCAGGTGGGGACGAATTCTCTTTCTGGGGCCTTCTATTTCTTTATTATTATTCTCCTTGGGTCAAATTCTATTCTAGGGTTTTCACACATCTGTTTAAGGGTTTTCTTACTCCTAGAATATTCTATTCTAAGTACAAAGGTTACACTTGGAGGTTAATACCTCTTGCATCTACCAAAACATCAACAAATATTCCTATCATCATGGTCAAACTAGGGCTAGGAAGAGGGAGTGAAAATAAAAGTCCTTGTTTGATAAAAGGTCGAGCTTTGGGTTTTTTTCAAAGTGTTGGAAGAATCGGAGATAGGAGAATTTGATGGGAAAACAGAGCAGTGGCTAAGCCTTCCATCATGTAGGCAAGCAACCCTATCTATTTTTTGAGGATGAGTAAGAGATTGGAGCGTAGGGGGAGGACATACACTAGCATGATTTCCTCTTCCCTGCCCCCTTTTGTCTACTTTTTATGCTCGAAAGTGATCATAGGATATAAATAGGTTTATGAGGGGAAGGAATAAAAAAACGTTCAGATGGAAAAAACCTAGATTATGCCCCTTTCTATTTTAAAAGTTGAAAAATAAACTTGAAAATGGAAATAAATCTTAGTGAGAGGATAGGTTTTGGAGTGTTTATCGATGGAAAAATGCTTTGAAATAAAATGGTTGGTGGTCAAAAGTTTGAATCTGTCGAGAGGAAGATTTTCTTTTGCTTGGGAGATTGAGTGGTTGAAGTGGTAATGAAAATGAGGAAAACAAAGTCTTAAATAGATTTTACGGGAAAAAAATTCGATGTGACGTGACCATTTGCACATGAGAAGTTTGCAAGGCCCCTTTGGCATGTCGTAGGGAGAACACAAATTTTCCTTCGATACACTAGTGCGAAAATGACATCTGCTTTCTGCTAAAGGCTTGTGTGTATTGGTGAAAACATTGGGATGGAGCTTCGACATATCGGAGGAAAAATCAAGATATAGATCCGACATATCGAAGGAGAAAAGGTATTTCTGCTCCCGTGCATCGACAAATAGAAGTGAATTTGTCTTCATTGTTTCAGAGTGAAAAGGTGATTTTCCTCTAGTACAGGTCTAAAAGAGAGAAAATTTAAGTGTTGCAATGGCCTTCATGTATCGACAAGAATGAAGGAGGTTGTTGATAAGTGATATATAAAAAGATAAGGTTATCTTGAACTGACTCATTTTGAACTTGTGTAAAGGAGGAAATTCACTTTGAGACTTGCATAAAATTTCTAAGTGTCTTGAAAATAAGGAAAAAAGGTTCCACCAGGTTGGTTTCCTACTTTCAAGAATTGAACTAATGACTTCAAGATATAAAATTCTTTGAAAAAAGGGAAGTTTTTGATGTCGACACAACAATTAGGAACGCACTAGGCGAATCCATGAATCTCAACATTAAACATCTAAACAAAATGACCTGGAGAAATAGTAAGATCAATATGTATAGCCTCAAGGGAAGAGTTAGTAGGTTCAAATGAACTTAAATCATGTAACATGATGAGTAAAGATTTATACTTGGATTAAGAAATTTCATGGTTAACCATAGATTGATTCGTTTAAGATCAACCATTGTGGGAAGCAAAAGAAGTACCTCAAGGCAATTTATACATAAGAAATACTAAGAATACATGTTGATTATGCTTTTCTATGGTGTCACTCCATTAACAACAAGCATACATAGCCCCGATGGAGTCACAAGCCTTGATCCCCTACCAAAAAACTTCCATAGCCCCAATGGATATAGTTTCATGTCCCACATGACCTAAAACATCAATGCGGTGATGAACTATTTCTCAATACATTGAATCTTTGATCAACCATAAACTTTAGTTGTGTACTATTCTCTCTTTTGTTTTATGTTTAATCACATATCATTTTCATCCTAGTTGTATACTTATAGTGAAACTTTATGTAATGTAACTAGGGAGGACATTATGGGGTACCTAGGGTGGTACCCAAGGGGATAATGAATTTAATGTAGCCATAATAAAGGAATATGACCACTATGTAATTAAAATGAAATAATATAATAATAAGGGGTAGTTGGCTTAAGACGCCTAGGAATACTCATGAGAAAGTATAAATACACATGAGTACCATTGTATTGGATATGTGTTGGATAGTATTGACTTGTAACAAGAATGGCTTGTGGAGTGATTCCTTCCATAAGGATTATTTGATGATGTTACCCCACCTTAAGGGTTCTTCTCTCTATATTATTGATTTTTCATGGTGAATGTTTTGGTATCTTGATGTTCAAGGGTTTAATTTTGAAGTTTTACAATTTATTCTCTCTTATATATTCCAAGGTTTACTACACTTTCCAAGGCCACAATGAATTGTTTTACTTCTTGGCAACTTTATGATTTATTCATCACATTTTAATTCAACATTTTGATTCTACTTATTATATTAGAGAGATTTTCAAATCTCATTTTAACATTCATATGATAGTTGGTACTACTCATAGAGGGTTCACCTTTGAGGGTGGGAGTGTTAATTGGTCATTTTATCCATGATGAACCTATGTGGTTGTCAAGGGTTAAAATTCCATGTCAACACCATGACCATATTCACTTTTGTGATCTTCAATGTTCATTCAAATGGGTGAACGTTTGATGATGATCCCATAACATTATTGAGTTAGGGTGAATCAAACCATCCACATTATGAGAACCTCATGTTTGTTCCTGGAATGTGTCTTTACCATATCTTTTACTACAATAGGCTTAGACTTGGGTAGTCTTCTTTCAACTTCATTATTTGATTTATGAGATTGGTCATTTTCTCAACTAGTGGGGTTCTTGATCTTCTCTTCTAATTTCCTTGAAAATCAATAATCATCACCAAATTTGTTGATAGTTAGGAATTCCATTTATTCATTTAGGTAATGATCCAAACCTACCTCAAATTTAAAAATCCTCAGGCATTGAGGGCTTCTATTATCCACTTTAATCGACATTCATTGGTAGGACCTTGATTATGATGAAATCATTTCCACTACATGTATTCACCATGAAGGTGTCTTGCAGGATAAAAGTTTTTTTTTTTGACAAAAACGGTTAAAGGAGCTTTATTATAAAAGAGCAATGGCGAAGCCATTGAAACTGTTACATTTGAATCAATACAAATTCGACTGAACTGTTTACAGTTTCATAGATCTAGTAAACCTACTAAATCTTTAAGCTCGCTATATTTGGAGGCTTCTATACAAAATGCCTACTTCATAGAGTTATTTGAAGAGATCTTACTTGGTCAAATTTTTACTCGCTGAATTTCCTTGGACCCTCCTTCTTGGGTAGACCCCGCTCCAGTTTCCAGTCATGGTTCAACTTTTCTATTTGGGATTCAAGCTTGAGGACTCGTGCTTCAAACTCCTTCTTTAGGTCTTTGTGCTCATGATGAATCTGGTCCATAGCCTCTATTAAAATGATTTTGATCGTCATGATATCTGCTTCTAGCATTTAGAGACTTCGCCCTGCCTCAGTGTCCAAATTCTGAAAGAAGTCGTCTTGATTTTGCACAAAGTGTTTTATCCTCTTCAGTTCCTCCTCTGTCGCCTTTAGTCTATCCTCCATCGATGACTTGCTCCCTGATCTTGATGCCATTTCTTCTTCTTCTTTCCTTGTCTTCCCTCTTCTGCGTGGGCGTTTTCCACTTACTGTTGTTCCTTTGGCTCTGCGCGGGTGATTTCCCCTTACCAAGATGCATAGGGATTGGAATGGATCCTTCAGGCCTTTGTTTTTATCCCTGATTTCTGCCAAATTTGGGCTCAATTTCTCCTAAGCAATCTGGTGTATCCAGCCGATTAGATTGGTCTTGCACAAGGTATGGGGCTCATGAGGGGCCTTTTTCCTTCTCAACGCCTGATTGGGTGTCTCTTCCCTCATGCCTAGTGCCAGTCTTGTCTCTACCTGTCTTGTTTCAGGGTTTGTGAGCTGTCTGAGCCCTTGCTGTATCCTATGCTTCCTAGCTCGAGCTCTTGTGTACTCATTATCCATTCTGACTGACCATGACCTCCTTTTGCCTACCCTGACCTTACGGTATTGCCACAATTGATGTGATTACATTGAATTTGAGGTTTTCTATACTTGAGAGGGCACCTTTGTTGGCTTCCACATCTCATGGTGCATTCATAATTTAGAGAACATGGAACAATTGGTAGGTTCTCAACCTTTCCAGTAGTAGATGGAATTTCTCCAGTATGTGCTAGAGTTTTTCTTGCTTGGCTGTGTTATGGAGGATTAGAGCTTGGATTATGAGTCTGGAGTCCCCTAAAATCACTAAATCTTTGACGTTTTTACTGATAGCCTGGTTCAACCCTTGCCAAAGCACTAGAGCTTCTGCTCCGTTGTTTGTTTCTGCTCCTAATCCCCAGGCATAGGATAGTTCTAGCTGTCCAATTGGGTTCACTAGGAACCCTCCTCCATCTGTCACCCCAGGGTTTTCTTTGGAGGCCCCATCAAAGAAAAGTATATGCATACTTCTTTGTCTTTTCCATTCCTCGAAATCCTCCTCTTTCATCCAAATTTCCCAAGTTTCCTGTCTTGACTCGCTGCTTGTTTGTTGTGGTCGATCATTGATATTGAAAATTTTAATCCATTACTCCTCTTCTGGCTCTAGGACTCTAGAGTTCTTTACTTTGTAGAAGTAAGGGGAACTTTCTTCAAATAAGGCCTTTATCTTAGTTGCAACTTGTGCATGGTTACTCTTGGACTTACTGAATATTCTATTGTTTCGCTCCAGCCAGATCTTCCATAGGATGAATTTTGGGAGTGTTCTCTAGATGGTGGATAGTTGGGATTTTTTTGTGACCTGGAAAAGACATAGGGATCTCCAGTTTCAGAGTAGATTGTTGGTCTCTTGAGGTAGATAAACTGTTCTTGGCTTCAGTCCAAGGGCCAATTTCCAGACCTCTTTAGCATACGGGCATTGCAAGAGTAGATGGTCCGATGTTTCCTCTTTTTGTGTGCAGAGTGGAATCTGGATGGGCCTTCCCACCCTCTCCTTCATAAATTTTTGCTAGTTAGAATGCTCCTATGGGCCAGTCTCCATACAAACATATATATCTTTGGAATGGATTTTGAAGTCTAGATGGCTTTCCAGATTGTAGGGTCTGGTGGGACATGAGGAACAACTGTAAGGATTTTATATCATACTGTTGTTGTGTAGTTTCTAGAGAGTGATCTCCAGCCACTCTTGTCTTTTTTACTTTCTTTTATAAGGGATTTCCCCTGTAAATATCCCATCAAAGTGTTCCATTCTCCTTCGAACTCTTGAGGTCTATTGTTGGTTTCCCACCCGAGCCACATTTTATCCACGCCTTCACTCCAGACCGAGATGTCCCAAAGAGTGGTTAGATCCTAGGCTCGCATCCAGGATTTTATCTAGTATAATCCTTCCATCAAACTTAAAGGTGGGTCGCCCAATACTGAGTCTTCCCCAAAATTAATTTTCTTTCCATTCTCTGGTATCCAGGTGAGGTTAGGTCTGAAGAGCCTCAATGATTTTAGACACAAATTGAATATAGGTGAACCTTTTTCCGTGGTTGCAGGTCGATCCAGGCATTTTGTTCTCAGGCCTCAGAAGTACTTCTTCCAAATTTCTTTTTTGCTCCAAGTGGGTTTCCTTGAAACTAGGTTCCATAACAGCTTGGCTCCTAGAGCAAGGTTTTGGGAGATGATGTCTTTGAATTGGAGGCTACCTTCTGATATTGGCTTGGTAACTTTCACCCATATTATTAGGTGCAACTTCCTCCCATTTTTCTTCCCTCCTTCCCACAGGAACCATCTGAAAAGTGATTCAGTTTTCTGAATCATGATGGTTGGGGATAATAACAATGAGCATTGATAAATCAAGATGCTTGCTAATACTTCTTTGGTGAGAACAACTTTACCAATGAGGTTTAACCAATTTTCTCCCCAAGAGTTAATTATTTATTTTAATTTGTCTATCAACGAGAGCCATTGAGACACCTTTGGCTTGGTTATGAATATTGGTACTCCCAGGTATTTAAAAGAGTCCCAATTGGTGCAGCTTTCCATTCCCAGAACTCTAGATATATCCAGCATTATCCTTGGAGAGGTGTTCCATCTATAGATCTTTCTTTTGGGCAGGCTTATTTCGCTTCATGAGCTCTCGTTGTAAGTGTCTAGCTCCACTTTAAACTTCCTCGTTGTTTGCACACTAGCTCCTTCCGGAAGTAAGGTATCATTCACGAATTGGGTGTGGTTGATGTCTTTTACCCCTAGGGCTATTCTTAGGCCCAAAATATTGTTATGGATTTGGAAGTGATCGAGTTGGAAGTTGATCATGGAGGCTTGAATTGCGTAGAGAAGCGGGGAGAGGGGACAACCTTATCGAAGGCCCCTAGAAGCTTGAAAGAAATTTGTTGCTCGACCATTTACGAGAGGGGCGATTCAGGGGGATCCAATGCAAGATTTTATCCAATTTATAAAGGCTGGAGCAAATCCAAAATTTTCCATGACTTTGAACAAGAAGTTATGCCTGACTCTATCAAACGCATTTGCGAGATCGAGATTTATATTCATACCTTTGTCTATTCTTTGAATGCTTGAGTGTAGCGCTTCCTGAACTAGAATGATGTTATCCACTATATGTCGTCCTTTGATGAACCCACCTTGGTTTTTTGGGATGATAGCAGGGAGGATTTTTTTATTCTATTGGCTATAATTTTTGTGATTAACTTGTAGCTTGTATTGCATAGAGAGATTGTCCAAAATATTCCAAAACTTATTGCTCCCTTTTCTTTCAGAATGAGAGCTAGGAAGGATGAATTTGTTCCTCCTCCTATCTTGCTACATTTTTGAGATTTCCAGACCAATTTAATTAGATCTATTTTTATTATATCCCAATAGCTTTGGTAAAATCTGTCTGCGTAGCCATCTGGTCTCAGCGCCTTGTCCGGATTCATCTGGTCAAGCGCCTCTTTTATTTCTTCCAGGTTTACTTCCGCTAACAACTTGTTGTTGGCGTCCTCTTGGATAACATCCGGTACTAGGCAGAGAAGATAGGTGTTTGAGTCTAATACATTCGTTTGAGTCTCCATGTAAATACCTTTGAAGGCTTCTACCACAACAATTTTTATGCCTTCAAAATATGATATAACCTAGTCCTGAACATGAATTTCATTGACTGTCTTGAATTGCTTTCTTGCTTCAACTTGCTTGTGGAAGTAGCTGGTATTTTTGTCTCCAGCTTCCAGCTAGAGGCTTCTTGATTTATGTTGCCAATACCTTTCCTCCTCTCTGCAAGCTTGATGCCATGTCCTTTGGAGATGGTCCTCTTGGTCAAGAGTTTCTTGAGTTGTCTCCTGTCCTTCCATTTCCAAATGGTGGTCTTCTAGATGTTTTTGGGCTTCTTGTCGTTTAATAATTGGATTCTTTTGGGTTTTAGCCCAACCTTTTAGTGCTACCTTGAGCTTCCTATGATTTTCTTCCCAGACATAAAATGGGGATCCGCTGACCTTCTCGTTCCAGATTTTGGCAACCAAGTCCTGGAAGCCCTCATATTGAAGCCAGGTGGGGCTAAATCTGAATGGGATAGGCTCGAGATTTCTGTCCTGCGACATCTCTAACAAGATTGGATTATGATCTAACACACTATGTGGTAGGATTTTATTTGAGAGTGATAGGCCCAAGAGCATGAAGGAGCTTTGGGCTAAGAACCTGTATAGTCTGGAAGCAATATGCCTTGGTCCCACTCTCTTATTTGACCATGTGTATTTTCCCCTGGTGGGTTTGATATCCTCCAGATCCCAATCTAACATAATATCTTCTACCCATTCCCTAGCGAGGTATCTCACAATGGACCCACCTTTTTTCTCATTCGTGGAAAGGGTTACATTGAGATCCCCCCCAATAATGATATTTTCTAGGTCATTTGAGAGTAGAAATTCTTTAATCGAATCCCAACAATTTCTTTTTTCCCCAAATAAGACCAAGACATAGAGGTTGAAAATACTTACAAAGACTTACCCCTACAATTCTAGGAGGTTAGTTTCATGATTTACTTGAGGGGGGGGTATTGGCTCCTTTATGAGCCTTAGCCTGCTTTCTTGTCGTTCTTACATTGATCAGTTGCATGATTGTTGGTTGAGAGCCACTAAGAACATGTTTGTAGGTTTCCTTTTCCCTTTCTTCTTTCTTGGATTTCCTTCCTCTGCCTGCTTTTTTAGGCATGAAAATGGAGCCACTAGTGCCTGTAGAGTCACTATCATAAGAGACCTCTCCTGATTCTACGTCTGGATTTCCTTCCTGCTTTGCAGTGACCTTTCCCTTCCCCTCTTCCCATTCTAACATTAGTTGATATTGTGCTCTGGGAGGGGTCTTTTCTTGCATTTCTAATTCAATGAGAGGGCCCTCCTTTGGTTCCTCACCCATCGCTTTCTCCAGTTGTTCTTGTTCTCTCAACACGCTGAAATTATTTCCTGACATGGGGGCCCCTGTCCGATATTCCTGCTCCTTGGGCGATGTTGCGGTTGTCTTTGCATTCCATTTTTCTTTAGGGTTGGCTGATGTTTTCTCCTTTCTGGGTTGTTGCCATCCTTCTCCTTCTTCCTTCTCTTGGTTAGGGTTTTTTGGATAGTTTCATTGAAAGTGGCCGTATTCATGGCATCCCCTGCACTTGAAAGGTAATTTTTCGTAGTCCAACTTCTAGTAGTACTTCCAATCTCCAACTTTTAGCTTGAATGCCTCTGGGAGGCCCACCTCTAGATCCACTTCCACGTAGATGTGCGTGTAGGATTATTGATCTTTGGAGTTAGCCCTGTCAATATACTACCCAAGCCCATTCCCAATTGTTTGGAGTGAGATGGGGTTCCAACAATGGATCAGGAGATTGGGTAGCCATACCCAGACTAGGACATCCTTGAGAACTTCCAATGTAGATTCAAATTTTGGTGCCCATATGTTCAGGTACATCCCTTGTGTTCCCATAAAATACGGGCCATTCCTGAAGAGTAAATCTCTCTCTTCCTTTGAGATGAATTCGAAGATGTAGAATCCTCTTCCCACCACATAACAAGTGACACTGTTCTGGATCAATAGACACCAGTTCCTATGGATCCAGTTATCGGTAGATCTGGTTGATGGCCATAAGCCCATGAATTGACCCACCAATCCACGATCAGACAGAGAGACCGCAAAGCACACAGGATGTTTCGGGGGAAGTTCAATCTCAGGGATCGATTCGAGCTTCTTAACGAAGCTAGGCAGAGCTACTAGGGGAAGTTTCTTACCTTGGGCGGCAAGGAGCTTGCAGAAGGAGGCTTCAATTGATGGAGGAGGAAGGGGAGGCGACTTCCCTCGTCCTGAGGCTTCCATCATGACTGCTAGATAACGTCAGAGTAAGAACCCTGGGCGGTCATCAGAGCAACGCAGATTTCATCAATGTTAGTAAATCTATCCAGGATAAAAGTTATCTCTCAAAACTATATTTAATTCTTTCCTCGTGGTTACAAATTGGTGTTCTTCCTTTCTCTATTGGATGAAATATTCCAACAAAGAAATTGTTCTTAGGGAAAATTTGAGAATACTTAATGCAATATTTCCTCCATCATAAAAATAATTTACAACAAAGTATGATTCTAGCTATTGTAACCATTTGTTTAAAGTTTAGCATTAAGGTCTCCATTGAAAAATAGGATTTCAATGTTTACCTTTACTCTCCATAGTTTACTTCCCCTGATTGGGGAATTGGCTCCATGATTGGAATTTTGATCGTAGTATAGTGTTGGTGTGAAGCATCTCATTAGATTTGTGAAATGGTCATACATCTATTCTCTTTGTCAACACAAATCTTCTTTTGCGATGTTATGTATCTCCTCTAAGATTATGACACTTGTTTCATCTCCCCTACTATTGATAATTCAACGTGAAAGCTTGTAGTATGAGGAAAATGATGGCATCACCCCAAAATATATGTATGCCAAATAGATCTATACTTTTAGAGGATTCTCATGTTTATATTTGAGCACATTGGTGGAGAGCATTTGTATAAATATTTGAGAATGCAATATGGAATAGAGGATTTTGGGCATTGGTACCAATTAATTTGATCCCTTAGGAGGGATCAAAGTACATATTTTAAAATATCTATTAATTTATGATATGTTCTATACAAGTAATTCAGTTAAACACATAAATGTCGCAAATTCACATAAATATGGAAGATATTTATTATTACTTGTAATGGAATTTACAATTAGATATTTACGAGGGAAGAACATCTTAAATAGGAACACAAATAAACTATATATTTTAAAGTTTCCCAGCTTCCTTGATCATTGAAAGTATTGGATATATAGTGGAGAGGTCGATTACAAAGATGCATAGGAGTTGAACCAATTTGTATGATTTATAATTGGCTAGTGTAATGAAGCTTGAGTTACTCTTAACCGAACTTTTGGCCTGTTAGAGTTGTTACATAATGGGTTTTTACTTAATCACCTATAGATAAAAGTGTTTGTGAGTTTTTTTATATATATACCTATGGATACATATACAAGTCTTTAGAAGGAAGAAGGGGGAGGAAGGAAGCCCGATCTAGTTAAAGTGTGCTCGGAGAAAGAAAAATAGTCATGGTTTTTGAAATAAAAAGGAGGAAGCATGGTGAGAATTAGTAATTGAATGTGGATAATATATTTGGACCAATATAGTAGCGAGATAATTAAAATGGATTATGAATAATGTCACAATGAATAGGATACCTAAGATATATAGTGAAAATATAAGTGGGTTTTTAAAGTGGAAATGTGTATTGGAAGGTGGTTCAAGAAATGAGTTTTTGGTAATAGAAAATGAATTAGGGTATTTTTTAATATCTTGTGAATGAATACACTATGCTATAGGTTTACTAAATGAATCCCTTGTGGTTAGTGGAGAGTTTTTGGTTACATACAATAATGAGTCACTACTATGTTACTAGAGACATGTTATTATGATAATTGTATTAAAAGGTGTCTCCCCTCTCACTTATAATAATAAATTCTATATCAATTAACACAATATTGCTACTCTCTTATGATTAAATTTTCATGGATATATATTTCTTCATATTTTATTAATTGTAGGCTCATTTCAATCCTGGTGTGTAGGTGCTGCCAATCCTTTATCTTTACCAATGTTGTTTATTTCCATTTCTTGTTGTTATTGGTTGGAGTGGTTTGATTTTGAGTATAAGGACACTTCACCCCATAATCTAGATCATATCTATAAGGAGATAGTAAATCACTTTGATACCATGTGAGTGAAAAAAGTGAAAGGAAAAAGAGAGAGAGAGAAAAAAAACTAAAATTCTCAATGGAAGAAATAAATGAATTCACAATTTCTCTTTTATTTTCAAAATCCATATATTTTTTTACAATGAAATATTTATGACGAAATTCAAGAAATGTTTCCCTACATTCATTGATGCATCCCTATTAAATCCATTAACATGAATTAGTGCATATCACTTAGACAAATTCAAACCGAACACCTACCTACATAAAACTAACAATGTACTTAGCAACATTGGTGAAAACATGCTTTAGAAACTTATGTAACTCAAACTTCCTATACATGTTTGATCATGTCCCATACATGGCATGTCAACTAAAACATCATGCTATCTATCACTACCACTAGTACATGATTACATGCTCATACTTTATTAAATACTATCATATAACATTTACTTTTATCGCTACCACAACTTTAAATATCTTCAATAACATTAGTCTTAATTGTATGAAAATCATAAACTTTTCTAGTGTATTATTATAATATTTTTTTAATACAAAAGGTTACACTTTTTTTTGTATTAAAAAGAGATATGATTGAACCCTAGAGCATAGTAATACACAAAATATAGTTTACGGTCGCAACCCACTGATAAACATAGAAATAATATAGTCCAACTCATTTCATCAAAGCCTATCTTAGCCCCAACTATAAATTCTTGGAAAGTGTACTACCTTACAAATTGGGATAATATCAAAACATCCCTACAATGACATTCATAAAATTAAAACATATAACTAATATTTTAGCCTAGTGGATGCCACAACATATATTACAACTTGAAATTCCACTTAGAACTCCAGCATACCACCTTCCATTGGGACCTTTCGAACCCGAGGACTACTAGTCCACATGACATCCACACTCCTTGTACAAATTTGCAATGATGAATTCCCTATATTCACTATAGAAAAAAAGAAGAAGTGAAAATAACATAATATCATGGGGAAAACCCATATGAGACATAATTTTATAAACCAAATATTTCATGTAACCATGTTGGGATTCTAGCTAAATATATTCTACATAGGATATAATAATAATGGTGTTGAATTCATGCTCAAATTCCTTCAAAGTTAGCAACTACAAAGCAGTCTCCAAGGCATAGTGATTTCATATTTTGTTATTAAACCTTTATTTATTTTCCCATTCTTTCTGCAACCCAAAAAACCCTAAAATTGGAGTTTGTGATGCTACATTTCACTTCCACCACATCTTTCTCACACCTTATAAAGGAAAGTGAATTTATTTTATTTCACATAAAACATGACATTTGTTTCTCCAATGAAAATGACCCATTGTGGTTATATCTTGTGCCCCTTGAACTCTAATAGAAAAGAACCAACAAGAATAATAGAACCACCCCAAAAACCATAAAGAAAAACCCTCATAGGTAGAGAAATACAATAGTTGGGATGCCCCAAGAGAGAACCTCAAAACTCCAAGAAAGGACACTAAAGGTAGTAGGCACAACCTAGGAGGAAACCCAAGAGAGCCAAAAATCATTGCTAATGATTATCCAATTTAGGGCCTTATATGTATCCTTGAATGGATTTCCCAATGCTAGTGCTCCAATAGATGGACTTCGAGATAGAAGAAATAGCCATGGACTATTCCAAAATTAACATACCAATTGTTTAACAACACATGTATTCCAATAGAGGGTGAACACCTTTAGTAACCACTCACACAACCAGATCAAAGATCAATACACCGATGTTTTAATGTGGTAAAATCCCTATGGGGAAACATCCATGGCCCCAATCAATGTGGCCACTTGGAGAAATTTATTAATGCAAAACAAAAATATTATATAGATATTTACAAGAGAGTTTATCACAATCGATCATCGACAAATGAACCTCCATGCTCTTTAAATATGGACCAATCAGGTGTTAAGACAAAGATCAATGTAACCATTAAGATTGAAGAGAATATGAACCATCATATCACTCTATGTTAGGAACATATCGTGATCATTGGATTTCCTAACTACAAATGCATATTAAAGAAACACACTAAGAAACACACTTTAACCTAATGACACATTAAACCAAGTTGATCTTAATTAAATCCTAAGTGTATGAATATCCTAACATAACCCCATTAAGAACAACTTGGTATAGGATTTAAGTATTTACAAAAGAGACACAACAAGAGAAGGAAGGAGGCATTAGAGCATATCCCCCGTTAATGACAACTTCCCAAACTCCTAACATAAATCGAAGTTTGGAAAACTTCGCTTTTGTAAGAGACTTTGTGAAAATTTCTACAACTTGATTTTATGTAGGGAAAAAGAGCACTTAAATAACTTGATCATGAATGATCTTTCTGATGAAGTGCATATGTAGTTTGATGTGTTTGTTATACTGATGTTGAACTGGGTCTTTGGCGAGCTTGATGGCACTCTGATTGTCGCACCAAAGGATGGTCGAATGCTGCTGCTAGAATCCAAACTCTAAAAAACTCTGTTGAAGCAAAAAGGATTTTGACTTACATTAATCGATGCTCAGTACTATGCTTCTACTGAAGAAAGAGAAATAACTTGTTGTTTCTTATAGGCCCAAGTGATAGGTCTTGAACCAAGGTTGAAAACATAACCTACAATAGAATTCTGATCATCAGGTTTGCCGACCCAATCTGAATCAGTGAAACCAACTAATAAAGTAGTCCCCCCTTGAACTTTAATGTATCTCGAACTGAAATGTACCTCATACATACAGAGTATTATTTTAGATGCTTTCCAATGGATTTCATGGGGTGTTTTCATATATTGGGAAACAAGACCAACAACAAAGAAAATATTAGGATGGTTATGAGTCAAGTATAAGAGGATACTGACTAACTGATGGTACAAGGTGGCATCAACTTCAGGAGAAGTACATGTGGAAAAAATCTTGACTCCAGACTAGAAGGGAGAAGGGGATAGTTTACAATCTTCCATGTGAAAGTGACGAAGAAGTTCACACACATACTTAGACTGGGAAAGAAAAATTCCTTCCTTGGTTTGCAAAACTTGGAGGCCAAGAAAATAGTAGAAAATCCTAAGTTTGTCGTTTCAAATTTCTTCTTAAGGATGGTTTTCACATGGTTTAAAATTTTTAAGTCACTACTAGTGAGGATAAGGTCATCAACATAAAGGACAAGGATTCCTACTTTCTTGGTATAGACATTTGGATCAAAATGGCATCTAGAAAAGTCGGTGTTAAGAACAAAGTTGTCCATTTTGGCATACCAAGATTGAGGATCTTATTTAACACCATAAAGGGATTTCTTAAGGAGACAAACAAGGCTAGAGTCATTCTAGACATAGCTAGGAGGTTGTTCCATGTAGATTTATTCTTGGAAATCCCCATGCAAGAAGGAGGATTTGACATACATCTAATGGACCTCCCATTTATGTGAGGTAGTAAGGGCAAGAAAAAAGTGAATGGAATTCATTTTGGCTATAGGGGAAAAGGTTTCATTATATTCAATTCCTTCAACTTGGGAAAATACTTTGGAAACTAAACTAGCCTTGTGTCTTTCAACACTTCCATATGATGCATATTTAGTTCTGTAGACCCATTTACATCTGACGAGTTTTCTTCCTTTTGGAAGAGTACAAGATCCCAAGTATCATTTTCCATTAAATAACAATACTCTTCATTCATTTTTTTAGCCCAATATGGACCTGAAGCTTCTGCAAATGTCTTTGGATCATGAGTTTCTGAAACTTGAGCCAAAAGAGAAGAGGCTCGTTGGAACTGTGAACGTGTCCATGCTAAAATGAAGGATCATCGAAAATATCACCAACTACTTCTTGTGTTGAACAAACCCATCTAAGAAGCAATGGTGTTGGTTCAGGTTCATGTTCAATGGACTCATATGGAGGAAGGTGAGTATGAGGAGGTGGATTTTCATCCTCAATGTCATCATTTGAAGGAGAAGAAACCAAAATAGGAATAGTATATGGAACAAATGTCGAAGATGGCTCGCAGGATGAAGAAGGCACAAACATTGAATTAGGCTCATAGGATAAGATATTTTCATCAAATTTAACATCTCTTCTAATAATAGTTTCATTACAATGTGGTTGAATAAGTCTGTAACCTTTGACATCTTTAGAATAACCAAAAAATATACACTTCTCACTTTTAGGCTGCAATACTTTCCTTTTCTCATCAAGAATGCGAGCCCATGCTACACTTCCAAATACACGGAAGTGACTTACATCTAGCTTAAGTTTATTCCATGCTTCTTCCGATGTTATATTTTTAAGAGACTTTGTGGGAGTGTGATCTACTATGTAATTTTCACAGTTAATGGCTTATTCCCAATACTTTAGATTTAATCCCTTAGATTGGATCATACAATTAGCCATTTATTTTAAAGTGTGGTTATTTCTTTCAACAACACCATTTTTCTATGGTGTATATGGAACAATGTGTTTCATTTGGATGCCTTGTGTAGTGTAGTAATTTGTAAATTGACTATTCACATTTTCACCTCCATTATATGTTCTTAATATTTGAATTTGATGTCCAGATTGATTTTCTACAAGGGTCTTGTAGGCAAAGAAATTGTCAAAAAAATCTCTCTTAAGTTTTAAGAAGTAAACCCAAGTGTTTCTGGAAAAGTCATCAATAAAAGTTAATAAATACTTACACCTAGAAAAGGAAGGAGAATAAAGTGGACCACACAAGTTACTGTGAACAAGCTGCAAAGGGGTTGAGGCGTTCCAACATGCACGTTTGTCAAAATTGTCCCAATGATGTTTGCTGAGAACACGATCGACACAAACACCATATCTACATGAAACTAGAGGAAGACCAATCACCATTTGTTGATTACATAGTTGTTGCAATGAGCGATAGTTTAGATGACCAAACTTCTCATGCCAAAGCTTGCAAGTCATCGCCATGAGAAAAAAAAATGATGGAAAAGATGATGAACCAAAGTTGTCAAACTTGTACAACCTGGTAATATCATTAACAATTCCAGTTTCAAGGACATGCTGAGGATATTTTAGATCCTTGATTACAACTTGGTGAGGTGAAAACTCTACGGTTTTACCTTCACCTAAATGAGTGATTTGATACACTGATAGAAGGTTGCAGGAAATACTTGGAACACGTAATACATCATTAAAATGACCCTTATCCACTTGAACTATTCCATAAACTACAACACTAAGAGATCTATCATCACCAACACATATTTTCTTGGTGTTACAATCATTTAGAGAATAAAATATGGCTTTATCTTTAGCCATATGATAATATTCTCTAGAATCAATAAGCCACTCATAAGAAGAAGTAGTAGAAGTTTCATTGACGGAGAAACCAAAAGTAGAAAGTGCATGCCTATGAGAAGAAGAAGAAGAAGAAGTAGAATCAATACTAATGTTGTGCTTCTTCATCATTGCTTCTAAAGTTGCCATCTTCTTAAAACATTTGGACTCGTCATGACCATCTTTCCCACACAAGTTGCAGTGTTTGTCACTCTTCTTACTTTTAGATTTTTCTCCTTTGTCACCATTAGGAGCAGAAGCTTATTGAGTGGGTTTGGAACCCTTTTTTTTCTTTTTGTTTCGGCGATAATGTTGCTTCTTGGGATTTTGGATTTATCTTTCATAATTGGGCCACTAAGGCTCTGGTCTTATCTTGATCTCTAATCAAATCATCAAAAAAGGACTCAAGAGAGGGATTTTTATAAGCAATCCCTAGAGCTTTTCTGGTGGCATAGAAGGTAGATACAAACACTAAATATGCACTACCAAGATTAGCAAGAATAATATATATGCAACGCTCTTCTTCTAGTTTTATGTTCCATTTTGCACATAAAAGTATAAATGTTTTGAACTTAGATAAATAGTCTTCAGTGCAATACAAATCATTTGGACTTAAAGTCATTATTTGATTTTTGATCTAGTGGGCTCGAATAATATTGTGTTTACCAAACATAGATTCAATATTTTCCAAAGCTTCATCAGGGTCATCAATTCATTGAAGGTGAAACCTTAAATCAAGAGAGATGGACATTCCAATCAATCCATGTGCTTCATCATTCTTATTTTTCCATTTGATTTTCTTTTCATCATCAATAGGTTCTAGTTATTTTCCCAAGGTAATCCAGTATAGTCCTTTACTTCTTAATAAATCCTCCATATGAGATTTCCATTGGAAGTAGTTGGTGTTGGTAAGAAAAATATCACTGCAAGAAGCCATAATATGTGTTTAAAATATGAAACTAATGGTCTGGATGGAATTATCTTAAAAAATTAGGTTGTTTAAAAAACAATGACATTGAAAATGGACTTCAGATGTGAAAGTTATGCCATTTCGAAAAAAAAGGCATAAACAGTAACCAAAGGGTCATGTGGTAGGTAGAAGTTGGTCCACGTGGTGATACTCCTCATAATTGTGCCTATAAGCTCATTTTTAAATAAGTTACTTATGAAGTGTCTCACTTTTATAGAAAACTGAGAATCACTTTTACAATGAAGTTGCTTTATATATGAAAGTTGCATGTAAAAAGTAACTTAAAAGAAAATATTTAAAGTTACCAATAGTGATTCAATTTTATATCTTAAGTGAATTTCACTTTACAATAAATGCATGAACCTTTTCAAAAAAAGTAACAAAAGAGAGACTTGAACTCAAGACATCTTACTAAGTAAAGTAACTTTTAACCAAGTGAGTTAGTGCAAAACATATTATATTGTGTAGAAGGAATATTTTTGTTGTTGTTGTTGTTGTTGCTACTATTGTTGAAGATGGCCTTAAAGAGAGTGCTCATAAAAACTCTTTACACACAAGAAAAAAAAATTCACTTCTCGACGACAATCTCTTTTATTTATTTATTGAGATCGCAAAAAGCACATGGTAAAGAGCATACATAGAAAAAAATACCTTTTCGATCGGTTTCTGACTTGCCGAGATTATACAAGGCATGGGGAAAAGAGCATACACAAATCCAAAAGAGTAGAAACCCAGAAATAAAAAGAAGAAAATAAAAATAATAACTCTGCAAAAATTTAAAGGGTGTATTCGGGCTTTATACCTCCATATCTGATTGAAATGGTCATATCCTGGGAAAAGAAAAACCTTTTTGAGTGAACCGAAAAACATTCCCGACTTAAACGAGTACTCTAGTTTCTATGGAATAGTCCTCTCAGCCCAGAAATGTATGAAAATTGAAGAAACCATATATGAGGAAAAATAATTTCACGATCTCGATCTACAATGGGAGCAGGTCTTTAAATGAGCTCTGATACCATGTTCGACAACACAGGTATTCCAAAAGAGGAAATACACCTTCAATAAACACTCACAAAACCAGATCAAAGATCAACACGCAGATTTTTTCACGTGGTAAAACCCTGATGGGGAAACATCCACAGCCCTAGCCAACGTGGTCACTTGGAGAAATTATTAATGCAAAATAAAAACATTACATAGAGATTTACAAGAGAGTTTATAAAAATCAATCATCGAAAAATGATCCTCCATGCTCTTTAAATATGCACCAATTGAGTGTTAATCCATGAATCAATGTAGCCATTAAGATCAAGGAGAATATGAACCATCAGATCAACCTATATCGGGAACATATCGTGACCATCAAATTTCCTAACTACAAATGCATACTAAAGAAACAAACTAAGAAACACACTTTTACCTAATGACACATTAGACCAAGTTGATCTTAACTAACTCCTAAGTTTCTAAATATCCTAACACTAATAAACCCACACATGAAGTGTTTTACATCCATTGAATCCTTCATTATCTTTCACGTCGCCACCATAGGGCGTAATAATGATTCCAATAGATAAAATAACTTCCTCACTTGTTAAAGATTTAATATAAAACCTTTGAATACCATTGAGAGATTCAGACCAAAAATACAAAGTGGTCAAGGAAGGGGGACATTATAAGCTCCCCTCTCCCCCCCCCCCCAAGAGAAATGGTTCTTTGAGTAAGCTAATTCAAACTAATGTTTTGGAGTGGGGATTTATAGAACATTCACTGAATGACAATAGAGGAATATCCAATTATTGTTACTTGTGTTGCAACATTGACAAAATTAATCATTAATAAACTGTGAGGGCCTCCAATTTCTTGTTGGTATCTCTCCTAATTCTCCACGCAAATTCAGTTTCTTTTTATCCATTGAAATCATAGATAACCCTTCAAACCTACCATTCTTATGTATTGTTATAATATTAAAAATAAAAAATAAAAACAATTCAAAAATAAATAATATTAATTTATAAATATTAATAAAATCATAAAATAATTTTTTAATAAGTAAAATAATAATAATAATATAGAATAAAATATAAAAATCTTAATAAAAAATGTAAGGGTATATAACGTGAACAAAATACTATCTAACTTTATAAAAATAAGAAAAATGCTAAATATTTTTATGAATTGAAAGTTTTTTATTTACCAACATTAGAATCTATATCCATAATCTTTGTCAAAAGTGTAATTTTGGGTTTCATGAAATTGTCTTTTTATTGCGCGTTATGTGGTATTGGAAAGTCGAGTGATTTAGAATTCTCATTGTTATTGATGTGTTTAATCCCAACTCTCAAAAGGTCCATCGTACTCGATATAATGTTTTGATGAATGGTGAATGTCTACTTCTCTTGGTTTAAAAAAAATAAAATAATGGTAAATGTCAAAGTGAATGTTTTATTCATTAAACATTACAATAGGTGTACATGGGATTCATTGTGTGATTATTAACAAAGATATTATACATTTTAATTCATAAGCATCTTTTATATGAATTTTAGTAAATTAATGTGAGAGTATTAATATTATTTTCGAACTATAACTTTTTGTTATTTTTATCGATAACTAAAAAATATAAGGGAACTTATTGATGATAAAAAAAAACTTAAGGGCAATGGATACAATTTTGAAGGTAATATATTGAAATTTATATTTCAAATGAAATTTATATATTTTTGCCAAACACATGTGATGGTATTAATTATGTTGTAGGCATTTTTCGCCATACACCCTTTAAGAGATAATGAGACAATGGTTGAATAAATCTTAGTCATCCAACAATATAACCCATCTTCGTCATTGATTTCAACTTGTTTGCTATCCATTTCTCTACTAATAGATGCAACCCATGTTCAATCAATGTAATATATGCTCAAATCCATGTCACAAGGAGGATGTCCCTATAAAACTATTTATACATTTTCCATGCTCTCTATATTATTGGTTGCCAATATTTAATGCTCTCATCTCTAAGAGGTGAAATGTCACTACCTTAATTATCTGTCTTTTAGTTAGCCTCTTGTCTATGTTGATGTGGTGCAAAAACTAGCAAAAAAGAAGATGATGATTGGGCTTGGTTGAACTAATTCTCTTAATCCCCCCCTGAGACTCTATTACAATTATCCAAGTGTTGAGGAATTCACCAAGATACCTCAAAGGTTGTATTGAAACATATATATTAAGGTGAGCATGACCTTTGTTTCACTTAGTCAATCTGTTTTACCCCAACTATTCACTCACATACACATGCAACCCTAACCTATCTTTCTTCCTTTGAAACTAAATCTAGGGCCAAATAACCATGGGAATAGATTGAAGTGAAACTTGGATTGAAGGATAGTGTACCTCTTGAAGTAGGAGTAGACATTTCTAGTAGCAACAAGAAGAGAGATACTGAGGCACCCCCACCCAGTTTGTAATAAAAATCTCTCCCCCACACAAAACCTATTGATTGATTTGACACGAGTGAATGGAATTAGTTGTTGTTAGGCCTTTCTTTTGGTAATGTCATTGATCCCCTTCATGATACAATGATATTCAACAAGTCAAATGTGGAACTCTCATGGAAGTGAATGTTGTTCTATTTTCCTTTTGAATTGGATAAATGGTGTTTCTTTTGTTTTTTGATAATTATGGCTTGTGGATGAATTTATTTGTAAACATAGATTTTAATATTGCTATGTCAAATCCTCAAGATTGATTTCTAGGCATTGACCCAAAGAATTACAATGGAATGTATCTTATAGTCAAGAGTGAATTGAACACTTGCTTGTTGTCTTTATTTTTGAAAGGTGAGTGGTGTGTAAGGTGGTGTTTTTCAATCTCTCGAGCTATCCTATCATTGGACTCTTCTTGGAGCTCTCAGATATGCATGCTTCCTATTTTTAGTATATTATAAGATCATGCATTTTCTAGTGTTGGGTGGCCACACAAGGAACCAACGAAAGGTGCACTGTCTCCTGCACATTCTGAGATTTGTGGAGAGGCTAAAGTTCTTTAAAGAGAATCTCTCGAAAGATGTAAAATTTTGATGCCACCATCATCTTTATTCACAACTAATCCATTGGATTGATTCCAATACTTTCCTCTACTACTATCTATTTACATTAAGATTGTCATATCCATTAGAGTGAAAAAACAGTTGAAAAACATGTTTTGTTGAAATTTTCCTATCTAAAAAATCACTTCTCCCCCTCTTACCCATGAGGTGCCAACAAACATTATGTCGAAATATTCCCCTTATCTTGAATATATGCATAAAGTTGAGCTCTCTAAACAAGAATCCATCTAATAAAGGGATATTTTCCCAAGCTATTGTGAACCCTTTCATTCATGACAATGTGTAGTAGGGATCATAGACTTTGCCCTAATCCTATAGGTTTTGAGGTTGTGTTCACTAATATCAAATCCTTCAAAGAACGTAGACTTAATTATGATTCTTTAATGGATTTATATGTTGCTGTAATTTGGGTTTCTTAGAATTAATTATGAAAATCAAGAATATAGGAAGAGAGTCTTACATTTCTTTTAATTAATTTTGAAAATCATGAAGATATGAAGAGAGTAACACAAAATAGATCATGATTATAAAGATTAATGGCTACTCTTTAACTCCTTGGTTATAAAGTTCACTCAAGCAACAATAACAATCTCCTTGGATCAATTGTGGATGAAAACACCAAACATGTCTTTGTACTAACTATTGAAAGTGGAGGCCAATGAAAAAATTGCAATTATTTGGGGAAATACATAAAATCTAATTAAATTAGGAAAGATCAAAGGATTTGAGGGTGTGTAGCAATATTCATTTGGTTGCACTTGGCTAAAGGATTGGTGGACAAATTCACCCTTATACTTAAGTCTCCACTTTTAGACTCAAACATAAAATTTTGATTAAAAATCGGGAAACCGATCCTAAAAAGTGATTAAAAAGCATTTGAGGAAATAAAACTTCAAAACAAACTAACATAGAAATCCACATTTTTGATGTAGTAGACAATGATAATTCTCAAGGAATGAATAAATCAGTTGAAAATTACCTTAAAAATTTTCCTCCACAAATGGTCAGATATAATGCAACATTGTGTTTCATAAATCAATGGAAAATTTCATTAAAAAATTCCTCCATAGATGGCGAGATATAATACACCATTGTGTTTTTAAGTATGTGGTTAACTTAATTCTATCGTATAACACATTTTTGACATTGATATATAATTTTGTATTCATTAACAAAGTGTGCTTCAAAATGAATCAAGAGAGAAATTTGTATTCATTAATGGAGATGCATCAATCAAAACATTGTTCGATATGATTTTTCTAAATTATGTTAAGATGAGCTAATGCAAGGGCATGTTTCAACCAAATAAGAGTTAGTTATTTGGTTGGAAATTACTCAATTAGTCAAAGAGATAAGAAAAATGAGAAAAATATCATGTAATATGTGTGCAAGATAACCTAATATACCTGACTGATATGTCATTCCTATGTCTTCTAAGGAGGTCCATGGAAAAAATGACATTTTTTTGTGATTAATTAACAAAGATCAGAAGGAATGTTGTCATGTTTAGTATATTGCATTTGATTGTCTCTTACCCTGTTTTGCATGGATTTACATCTTGTTTTATGAAGGGGCTATAGATCCATTTTGAATAATCTCAAGCATCACGATCCTAAATTTTTGCAATGAACAAGTTAAACCATGAGTTCATTATGAAGTGACAAGGACCACTGGATGAGTATATCATATAAATGTTTACCTCTTGCATTTAGAGGCACTTTTGTGCTTCTTCTGAATTTTATTACAATATTCAAGTAAGTATAAATTAAGTGTATGAATATCTCCCATTAAAACAAAATACATAAATCATAGCAACATATGTTGTATTGATCAATTTAGTCAATGGTTTCCTTTGATCAAAATAGTTAGGCTTTAGCCCCCGGGGGGCAGCTTAATTGGCAAGTGCCGTGATATAGCGTGTTATGTACGATGAGGTTTCAAGTTCAAATCCCCCCGACTTACCCGTGCCTGCAGAAGGGGCATACGTATGGCACCTGGAAGTTATAGTGGTAGCGGTCGGAATCGACCCTGTGTCACGTGAGTACGAGACCGACCCAGTTGCCGATTCCGCCAGCATACAAAAAAAAAAAAATAGTTAGGCTTTGATCACAATTGGCTAGCTTTACATGCTTTGGCCTCAACAATTTTATTTGATCTAAACAATTATAATTTGATCGTAATTGGCTAGATTTACATGTTTTGGCCTTCAAATCATGCCCACTACCCAACCATGGACATCTATATCATTCCCTTCTATGGATAGCCTCTTTGTATGCAATCATTCTTAGTCCAAAGATTTTTCTACCATTTTTGGTGTTACACTTACATCAAAATCAGGTAAAAACATTAGTCTTTAATGGATATCCTCTTTCATATGCAATCATTCTTGGTCCATAATTTTTTTTACCACTTCCAATCCTACACTTACATCAGAATTAGGTAAGGTTTGTCAAAATTTCTGCACTTATCTTGGATTCAAGAGTTTCCTAAGATACTTTTATAAAAATATTTACAATATTTAGTGTAGTGATGAATGCAAAATTTCCTCCACATCATAATTTTGTATTCATTAACAAAGTGTGTTTCAAAATGATTTACAAAGGAACAATTTTTTTTCCCTCCATGGATAAAAATAAATAAATAAATCATAGCTTCTTATTCATAAATAAGAAAATATGTTACATTTGCACATGCTACAAGAGCATGTCATAATAACATGGAAGATGTCCTCCCTACTTTTAATATATATGTGATAATATTATGAATTTATCAACATTTCATTATTATCCAAACGAAAAATAGTCCTCGATCCTATCTTTTTTTCCCTTTCTTCTTTTGAGCCTCTTGACACAAAAATGAGAAATCAAAAGGTTTGGATTCAAAGGACAGATAAAATGTCTAGTATTTGTTGGCCAAATCTTTATTAGAATTAGAATTTTCAAATTCATGTATTCTCTTCATCCCCCGTGATGGGGCTTCATTAATAACTACCATCTTCAAGGGATTTATGTCATCTTATTTCTCCTCATTCATCACTTTTGGACGAATTGTGTTCTCCATCTCTATAACTGTAGAGTTCAAATTCTTTCCATATTTTCAGTATAGGTTTATATATATATTTTTGTGGTTGAAGAGGAGTGTGCACGAGGACACCAAACTTGGATATGCTTTAGTTGTTGAAAAAACCAACACCTATTGAAAATCACCTCACCATAATTTCATTTTATATGGTAGTCACTCATTAATGTCAATCTTAACATATATTTTGGTATATGTCAAAAGACCTATTTTAATCCAATCTAAATCTTTTTTATGTAATTTCTTAAGGAACATCCAATATCTTAAAGAACTTTTAAATGCCAAAATGGAGAAGTAGATTTACTATAGATTTGGGGGTTGAACCCAAACTAACACCTTTGTCATAAACATAGTGGAAGGATTGTGATCTAGGAGGATCTCGGTGGCCACTCACCTTTTCCAATTGGCTCAAAACAATGTTTTTGGCAACCTACTATTTTTAGCAGTTTTTCGATTCCTAAACTTCCAGGGCCATTTTGAGGGCCTAAATAATGTTTTTTCATGATCAAGCACCTCATTGATAGCCAATGATTGAGCCCCCTAAACAAATATCTTCATCAATACCTTTTCAATGAGCTATCGTGTGCTCAAAACAAAGATCATATGCAAAAGTTACAACCTGAGGAAGTTGATGTACTAACTTATCCCAACGGGGCCCACATGAATTTTGGCTCTTCATCTCCCAGGGTTAGGTTTTTGGATGTCTATGGTTTTGGAATTCTTGTTTATTATAAAAAGGACTTCAGAGCCTCATTGTACTCATATTCTTGTGAATGAGCATGGCCATCACATCTCTTCTCAGAGATAAGCTTCCACCATTCTAGCAAGCTTGTTTCAGTCTGCATTTTATAGTTTTCAACATATTTCTTATTTAATGGAAGCCAAGTTTTACTGTATCTCTATTATTTTTCACTATGTCTCCGTGTTAATATTATAAATCTATGGTTTCATTTTGTTCTACTCATAAATCTGGATTAGTGGTATCAGAGCGGTCTGCTCCTTGCCATTTTTTAAATGCATGTGCCCAATGTGGTCAGGGTATAGAGAGTTGGGTATCGAGCTTGTTTCTCTTGAGGACAACTACTCTCGCACACCTAAGAAACTGTTCATGGTAGGAAAAAATAAAGACGACGGGATAGGAGATCCTTTGAAAATGTTGCTCGAAGAAGCTCTTGAGCGACAGAGGAATGAGATGATGGAAAACTTTGCACAAATCCTTCGATGGTTGCTGACAAGAGATGCATCCACCTCAAGTGGAGGTGTCACCCCCTTCAAGGTACATATCAATTTTGATATTTGTAACATCTCGATTTTAAACCTTATGAACTAAGAATGTATTATGTAAGTATGACTTGGGCTGGTGAGCCAGTAAAGTTGAAAAGGGGCCAGAGTGCCTAGGAAATGTAATACTTCATATACATTAATAAAATACATAGCTGGCTACAAGACGAACAAGGAAAAAAGAGATAGGGGGATATGATTCCATGAGAGGTGGGGGGGGGGGCTTGAGGGGCTATCTTTTTATTATTATTTTGTTTACCCATTTTTGTTTTAATGGAGAATAATAGTTACATGAGCTTCTTGGGGGGGAGGTCAAGTGGTTACTTAATTCCAAGAATTACTTAAACCCATCCTTGGTCTATTTGGGGGGTTCTTACTCTTGTTCTCGTTCTTGTTCTTTTGTTTGCTTCTTCCTTTTGCTTCACCCACTCGGACTGAATTCGTGTTCTCTTGGTCTGAGCATGGATACAAATGGTTGTTTGGGTGGATCTTGGTTAAGTTTTCTCACATCTACGAATCATGAGAGTCCCGGCATGGATATTCTTGACCAGAAGCACTGAAGCCCTGGAAGGAGATGGACATCTTGAGGGGCTACATCGCAAAGAAGGGGGTCCATTCTCTTTGGTTGTGTAGGCTGGGTAGAAGAGAACTAGTGTACTTTGGATTGTTGTGAGTGCTGAAAGGTATGTGATAGCTTGAGTGATGAATGGTCTATGATAGCTTGATTGCTGAAAGGCCTGTTAGTTATGAGATTGATGGAAGTTCAGATAGAACTGTCCACAACTGAGAATCCTTGGAGTTCCAGTAGGGATATTTCCTGAACAGTAGCACTTGAGCCCTGGAGAGAAATGGGATAGCCTGAGGGACTGCATGGCAGAGAAGGGTGTCCATTTCTTTGGGTTGTGCAGGCTGAGGGGGAAAGAGAGCTGGAAATTCAGATTTGTTATGAGGTTGAGAAACTTGAGTGCTAGTTAGCCAATAGTTGTGTGTTTTAGATTTGGCCTAGGACCCATCCTTATGGATTCATAGCCCTGGCTCAGGGGTGACTTGATGTTGAGAGTAAAGGGACAACAACATCTATGGTTGGGAGGAACGCCCTTGGTCTGCAGCCAGTTGGTGGATGTTTACTTGCAAAGTTAAGTGCTCTCTGTGTTTTCTGTATAATGTTATTCAGCTGTGTATTTAATTATCTCTGAGATATGTGTTTTTAATGTGCCCATCTGCTGGTTATTTGTTTTTCATGCACATTATTTTGTTCTTTACGTTCTAGCATGAATCTTTTCTTATGCATGTGGTTTTCATTCCTCTAACGTTCATGAACAATCCTTTGATTTTGAGATAAGATAAGAAAACTGAGTCTTGGGATTGCAGCGTGCCTTGCCTGCTGGTGGCTAGGTGTGTTGAGTCAGATTAATTCGTGTAGCCTAGCCTGTGGGTGGCTGGGTATGTTACAATATTCCTATATTTGAAGGTCAAATAGATTTTTATGCTATAGATAAATGGTCAAACCTTCTAGAAGGGTATTTTTCTTTCCGCAACTTTTTCGATAGAGAAAATATTACATTTGCGCTCCTTAAGGCCATCCCCCATCTCAAATATTGGTGGGAGACTTTGTGTGAGAAAACGGAAATAAAGGGATCCACATTATTTGCAGTTTCACCCACTTGGGGTTCCTTTAGGGATGCTATTAAGGAAAAATACTACCCTTTTGGAAGTTATGAGGACTTGTATACAAGATGGACCACACTGCTACAGGAAAGAGATGAAACAGTGTTAGAGTTCACGAATGTCTTCCATACCTTGCACACCAAGATGAGTATCAAATATTCTAAGCGAAATCTGGTTCTCAAGAACTGCGACAGTCTACATAGATAAATCTAGACAGAAATGGAGTTTTTGGACATCTCATCCTTGGGTGTGGCCTATCGATATGCCAACAAAATTGAGCAGAAGTTGAAACAAAATATGCATCTGTTTGGGTCTGGTAACCCCTCACAACAGAAGCAAGGAAAGGACAACCCCAGCCCATAGAAAAAAGGACAGAGAAAATATGGGAAAGCTCAGGGAAACCAGTCCAAGCCGCAAGCAAAGAAGGACAATGGGAAGACGAAGAAAGATATTGGGAAGTGGCACAAATTCCATAAGAGCCCCTAGCATAACAATGTTGATTGCCACTCAAAGAAGCCATTGGTGGCTGAGGTAAAAGCCTCTGCATCAGATGCAAGTTCTGACTCTGAGTCAGAACCAAAAAAGGGGAGAAAAATCATTGACACAGAACCTAGTGCCACCATTTCTACCACCAAGATCCATCCCGATGAACTTGATGGGACAGAGGAAGGCAGGCGCCTCTTTCATTCATAGATGTGGGTAAAAATCATGCTACTACATTTCATCATTGATAGAGGTAGCCAGAAGAACCTCATCTCAGCAGAGGTTGTCAAGCGATTAGCCCTGCCGACAATGCTGCACCCACAAACATACACCATCAGATGGCTCCGTCAAGGAAGCGATCTTGGAAACAACCAACAGTGTTTCCTGTCATACAACATAAAGACATTCAAAGATAAGGTATTGTGTGATGTTGCTCCCCTTGAAGTTTGTGATGTTATTTTGGGCCAACCTTATTTATGGAAATTCCATGATGTATATGAGTCTAGACCTCACAGTGTCATTATTACTTTGAACAAGAAATTGTACAGGATGCCTGAGGTAGTCCCACATAGTGTTATTTCCTTGATCTCTGCCAAGCAATACATGAAGTTCATTTCTCAGACCGAGAAGTTTTTCTTCTTCATGATTCGCTCTCAGAGTGAGAGAAAGGTTGCAACCACATCCATGGCCTCCGTGACTGACCTCTCCATGCATCAGAAGCAAGTGGGTAAGGTCATGGAAGAATACAAAGACATATTCTCATCACCTACTGGGGTACCTCTACACTGTTAGGTCAAGCATCCAATCGATCTGACCTCTAGTGCACTTCTACCCAATGGGATAGTCTATTGCCACTCTCTTCTAGAAAATGAGGAGATCAAGTGTCAGATCCAAGAAATTCTCCACAAGGAGAAAATTCGACCCAACTGATCACCTTATGGAAGCCCAATCATGTTGGTGTAGAAGAAATATGAGACTTGGTGACTCTGCATTGATTATCGATCCCTAAATAAAATCACAGTCAGGAACCGGTACTTGATTCCCTGAATTGACGATCTCCCTAATCATCTCAAGGATGCCAAATATTTTAGTAAGATTGATTTGAAGTCTGGCTACCATAAGGTCGCAATAGAACCAACAAATGTATGGGAAAATGCCTTCAAGTCAAAAGAATGTCTTTTTGAATGGCTGGTCATGCCCTTTGGTTTCAAAAATTCCCCAACAACTTTCATGAGGATGATGCATGATATCTTGCGGCCTTTCACTAATTATTTTGTGGTGGTGTATCTGGATGACATCCTCGTCTACAACAAGACTTGGGAAGAACACTTGTAGCATATTCAACAGGGTCTACACACTCTATGGCAACACAAGATATATGCCAAATTGGAAAAATGATCCTTTGGCATGGATAAGGTCCAATACCTAGAATACATTGTTGATGCACATGTTGTGCATGTTGATCCAACCAATATCCAAGTCATCCATGACTACCCATCCCCAACCACGCTCACTGAGCTTCGGAGCTTCTTAGGCCTTGATAATTTCAATTAAAGGTTCGTGTTGGGATTCTCCCATATTGCATGGTCCCTTAGACAAATAACCAGAGGTGGTGGTAAGGAAATATTTATGTGGGGTCTGTCCCAACATAAAGCATTTGATGATCTGAAGCAGCGCTTATGCTCTGCCCTAGTGCTTTCATTACCTAACCTACAATATCCCTTTGATATCGATACAAATTCTTCAGACTATGTTGTGGGCACAATAATCACTCAGCATGACCACCCTGTTATAGAAATATTCCCCTGCGGATAGGTGAACTTTCCCTTGGAGTACAAACCCCTCTACGAATACAGAAAACTACCTTTGGACACTACCATTCCTACAGTTTCATTTTATCCATCGAAAAACAGAGAAGGATGGAAAGTATGATGTACCTCACTTTCAATGTTTTTCCAAGATGTTGCTATCCACAAGTTCTGAACAATACCTGCAATGGACAACAAGAAACAAACAACTATCTTCTACTCTAATGGATTAGACAAAATAAATCGATCTATGAAGATTAAGACATGCATAGAAAAGTACATGTAAACACATAATAGAAGGAAATAGGCCAATTATATTAACGATAACTTCAAAAGGAAACTTAAAACATTCATATGATGTTGCAACAACCTATCCAAGTCCTCCTCGTCCAACCCTTGCTCGAAAGATCCACACTCAAAATAAAAATGCTTTGCTGATTTTTTCCTCCTTTGTTCACCATGAGAATACCTCCATTTATAGGCTTTGAGAGGCTCAACCACCTTGGGTATATTTGGAATTAGTTGAGGATATGGCTCCAATAGTTTTGATATCTCCCTTAGATGCAACCTAGGGGTTAGATTTGAGCCAAACCAACTCGATCCATCCATAGCTGTCTTTAGAAGAAAATGGGTTTTCTTCCAAGATTTGATCAACCAATTCGACACTCCCTTAGAATGGGAAAAAGAGTGCTAAAACACTCCTTGTGAGATGGAAAAATAGCACTAGTGCTTCCTGTATATGAGCGTGGGAGTGTCAATCTTCCCAAATGTTGCCAAGATGATCAATTCCCATAGAAAAACATTTGTTCTGACTGTTAGATGAAGGGGATTCTTCTTCTAACATGTTTTAAGGGTTGTATCAAGTGTTTTCATGGTGTCATCCATGATCCGACACTTACAAAAAAATAATGCGAAACTTACAACACTTGCGACAAAAGTGTGACACTTACGACACTTGCAACAATGAGAATGTGACATTATCGAAGTGAGGAATTTTGATGTGTAACAGATTTACCCCCAAAGTGCAAAGTTAGAAGATGAAAGTTGATGGATGAAACACTTTGTAGATTCTTCAAAGCAAGGGTATGGAGTCGGGGAACCTGGTAGAAGATGTAGACAACCATCAAACAATGTTAATATGTGTTCCATTCCTGAGGTAGGCACACCTATGGTTGGACTATAAGTGACTCAAAGTATGGACGCCAATAAATACAAAGCAGATCCATGATGATATTGACTAAGGGTATCGCCACTAGAGATACAATGTGGATCCATACCTCTATGCCATGAATTGATTGTATCCACGCAAAATATACAATAGAGATACGCGATTATAAAACATAGCCACATACCAATACAATGTGGATCTATGTGACAACATATATATCATCATGATCAAATGATTTCCTTCGCAACCTGGACATAGCAGATAGCAGAGTGAATGCTCAACCTAGGGTCTTCGTCCCAATCTTGATGTAGTACGAATATTACCCATGTGAATAGATGTTTTGATGTCAAACATGGTAGAAACCACTTGATTACCGATCATTGAGGTATATCGTTAACAAGTGTGAGATAAATCACCATTGGTGTTGATGATTTTCAAGGAACTTTTAAAAGTACAATCCATTGAATGTGAAAAATGAGCTGAGGTTGAATGTTCGTGGAATCATATGAACATAGGTCAATGATGTAAACCTATTGTTGGAAGTGAGGAGGCTTTCCATTAAAGCATGTAGGTCCTAAGGTACTAACTGGTTTCTAAGTCTAATTTTTGGATGATGTGTTGAAGTGAACATGAAAAGACTCATCGAAGGAGGGCCTTGATGTATCCTCCATCATCGACATGAAACTGACACAAGAAAGTGATGTAAGACTGTAAGATGGTGAATCGAATGAGTATGGAATGACACATGAAATGGAAACTGGAAACACTGTAGATGGATGGTTTGAAGTGACACTTCCCTTGAACATGACGAGGCACGATAGCTAACTTGGAAACATTGACTTGACGAGTACCAAGAATGTAATGAGACGACAATAAGAACACTCTTCGAATGGAAGAAAAAGTATGATGACACATGGAATTGGTATGACTCAGAGACAAGCAGATTACCCAACTGTAAGATGATATGCAAACAGATGCCATGTGCAAGGGAGACAATAGCTTCCATTAAGGATTCCCAAAAACTTGACCCACTTCAATTTTTTCCCCACCCAGATAGATGAGTACCTATTTTTCATTTAACGAGCTCGAGGAAGGTAACACATGCTCGATATAACTCACATTCGGTAAGTTCCTCTTCCTTTATTTAACAAACTAGAAGAAGTAAGGGTTCATTCCCATATGGGTCCTTCAATGTGTAGTTTAGCGAGTCCAAAAAAGGAAAACTTGGTGGTTTTTCATGTTTAGAGAGTATGAAAAGAACTTAAAGGCAACTCTAGGGTTGTCCTTCTTCATGATTTAGTCTCCCAAGCCCGAAAAAAGTGTAAAACAATATAGGGCAGAACTCTTCTAATCATGCTTTACTAGAGTGTTCCTTTTTCATAATTAGTTTCGTGAGGATGAAAAAGAGATAAACTATCACTCGAAATACCCCCTTTCAAACCTTTTATCGAGTTTGAAAGGAAGCAAGATCACTCGACAATATTTTCATGTTTAGAGGGTCTGGAAAGAGATTAAAGGAAACTCCAAGGGGTTCCTTTTTCGTATAACCTTTACGAGTATGAAGAAGTGATAAAAGTATACTCGGTCACATTCTCATGTATTTATGAGAACAAGAAAGAACAAAGACTAAGCTTAGAATTGGTTTCATTTTTACACAAGCTTGAAACAAAATTAAACTATGCTTGTACTTTCCAAACATAATTTCCAAAGGTTTTGAGGGATACCCATGGATGGTTGGTACTCCTCCCCCAGCTTGAAAAAATAGCGGCTTAACTCCAGAATGATAATCAAAGGCTGGAGACATGTCCCCCCAAGCTTCGTTTCATTCGTTGACGCTTATATTGTCACCGATTTCTATACTGGATGGAGGAAAAAAGGTCAATTGATAAAGGAAGATGAAAGGAAGGTTCAAATATGATACCTAACGAAAGAATCGACTCGAAATCTATGAGATATAGCTAAAGACTCGAATCAATATCTACGAGATCTAGTGAAAATACTCGACTTGATAGGAGAGGTGACTTTTTCATTTTTTAACAAGCTTGACACATGGAAAGAACTATGCTCATGGCTCCAAGTTCAATCCCTTGATTTATTTTCATTTTTTAACGAGATTGATACAAAGAGGAAAACTATGCTCGTAGCTTCTGTTTCATTTTTTAACGAGCTTGCCACAAAGAAGAAAAACTATGCTCAAGACCTCTGTTTCATTTTTTAACGAGATTGTCACAGAGAAGCAAAACTATGCTCAAAACCTCTGTTTCATTTTTTAACGAGCTTTCCACAAAGAAGAAAAACTATGCTCAAAACCTCTGTTTCATTTTTTAACGAGCTTTCCATTAAACAGTGAGACACTATTAGAGTGAGACACTATCATATTCCATCCACAAGTACCCTACTTACAAAAAATAAATGTACTCCATTGTGAAAGCCTGCCGCCAGTGGAGGTATTACATTCTTAGGAAGGAGACAATAATCCACAATCATCATAAGCCATTGCAGTTCATACAGACACAAGAAAAATTGCATAATCACCGCCATTAGAAGTGGTCCACATATTTGCAACAGTTCTACCTCAACATCAAGTATAAAACAAGAAGTACCAACCAAGTCGTTGATTTCCTTAGCTGACCTCCAGTCACGACACTCACCACAATGCTCACTTTGTGCAACCATGAGACCTCCAAATGGCCCCAACTTTATGAGATAGATATTGAATTTGCCAAAACCTACCAGATGTTGGGATCAAACAAAATTGTCACCATTTTCCATGTTCAAGACAGGTTGTTGTGCCATGCCATCTATGTGTTCCATCAAGCGAGCGAGTGAAGATGATTTGGGAAGCGCACTATAATCAGGTGGCAAGACACTTCAGCATGGAAAAGACAGTGGTAGTGTTGCAACGCCATTTCTACTGGCTGAAACTTTGACATGATGTCAACAAGTATATATGGTCCCGCACTGCCTCCATTATTTCCAAATCGACCATTAAGAAACAAGGCATATACACTTTTCTTCCTACTCCTGATAGGCCATGGGAATCCATATCAATGGACTACAGGTTGGGCCTTCCACCCACCAAGAAGGGAAAGGACTGTGTTTTTTTGGTTCTTGATCGCTTTTCCAAGATGGCGATTTTGGCCCCTGCAAGAAGAGAATAACAACGAAGGCCACTACCAAGCTCTTTTTTACTGAGTGTGGGTATATATCAAATCAAGAAAAATGGTTCCTCATCACATTATTTTTGAGCCTTTGGTCACTGGTGGACACCAAGCTCACTAAGTCCACTTTCTTCCACTTCTAGATGGATGGCCAAACCGAGGTTGTCAACCGAATGATCGTGCACATACTGCGCATGTACAATTATAAGAACCCTCGCACCTGGGATGCGAGTCTTCCCTATGTTCATAATAGCTACAACAGAGCCATACATAGCTCAACTAGCCACAACCCCTTTCAGGTGGGGTTGGGATTTCAACCATTGGGTCCCATGGATGTTGCACCACCCCTTGCGACAACCTAGGCAGACTTGTCGCATGCTCCAAATGGAGCTGACAAAGACACTCGGTTAATTGAGCAAATCCAACACATCCACCAATAGGTTCAGGATATTTTACAGAAGTCCAATTCCAAGTACAAGTAGCGCCATGATCAACACTGGGTGACACACCAATTTCAGGTGGGAGTCAAAGTTTGGTTACACCTTCAAAAATAATGATTTACAGGGCCTCATCGGAAGCTTCATCCACTACGTTATGGACCCTACACCATCACCAAGGTTGTGGGTAAAAATTATTTTGAGCTCAACCTCCCCTCATTCCTTGGCTTGCACCAAGTATTCAATGTGGACCTCCTTCGACCTTATTTCCAACCATTATTAGACACCTCAGAGATTGTAGGACAATTGACACCAACATAGCTCAACCCTGACTACATGAAAAAAGAATCCATTGATCACATCATAGACACATAGGTCAAAGGAAATCACCAGCAAAGGATTAAGCTCTATCGGGTTGTCAAAGCAGGGCAACTCTTGCACCAAGGCAAGTGGCTCACCTGGGCCAAATTCAACAAAAAATCTCTCATATGATGGGGGCACTCAACGTAGTGGATTCCATTGCTTCCTAAGGGGGGAGGATTGATCCAAGAGGATCTCAGTGGCCACCCACCTTGTCCAACTAGCTCAAAACATTTTTTTGGCAACTTACTATTTTTAGCAGTTTTTCAGTTCTTGAACTTCCGGGGCCATTTTGAGGGCATAAATGACACTTTTTTCGTTACCAGGCACCTCAATGATGGCCAAAATATTTGATTTATCCCCCTAAATGAATATTCTCATCAATACCTTCCCAACAAGCTATCGTTTTCTCAAAACGAATATCGTATGCAAAAGTTACGACCTTGGGAAGTTGATGTACTAACTTACCCAAACGGGGCCCACATGACTTTTGGTGCTTCATATCCTAGGTTTAGGTTTTTGGATGTCTAGGGTTTTGGAATTATTTTTTTTTGTAAAAATTCCTTCATAGCCTCATTGTACTTATCTTCTTGCATGACCGTAGTTGTCATATCTCTTCTCAGAGATAAGCTACCACCATTCTAGTAAGCTTGTTCTAGTCTGCATTTTACAGTTTTCAACATATTTCTTATTTAATAGAAGCCAAGTTTTATTGTATCTCTGTTATTTTTCACTGTGTCTCTATGTTAATATTATAATTCTGTGGTTTCATTTCGTTCCGCTCATAAATCCGGTTCAGATTGAAATTTGGAAACTAAGGTGTAACAAAAAATCTCTTTGCCCCAAAACCAGGGACCCTCTAAAACTCATTGATATTCAATTGTATTTTCAAACTTGACAATAAAAAAATCATTTGATTAAATATAAAGATAAACCTCGCAATTCTTTATCCATGTTGAAAAAATACATTGGTACAATTCTGAAGTAGAAAGCCATAAGCCATTGAATTGCAAAACATTGTTGAAACTTTGTCCATGTTGAAAAAATTCATTGGTACAAATCTGAAGTAGAAAGCTATAAACAATTGAATTTGCAAATAATTGTTGAATATTGGTAAAAATAAAGAAAATATGTAGCCTCCATCTCTAATACCCCCAAGGATGGATTCATAATATACATAGGAGATATAGAGAGGATTCAAAGATGCTAAATTAGATGATTTATTATGAAGTGCATCCTTCAGAGAAAGAGGTTTTAAGAATGATGAACTGCTACTTTGCACAAACACAATGCCAAAATAAGGGTTGAATCTTTGCAAACGTGATAAGAAAAAATGTTCTAAGAGATTCTCCATTTGTTTACCCTCATATAAGAGATGTTTCTAGGCAACAAGGATCACTTGCAATGTTGCAATCTCTAGTTTAAATCCACGAGATCATTGGTAGAATTGCACTTGCATAAGGTTTTCCCAAATATCAACTTGATGATAATTTGAAATTTGACCTTTTTATCAATATCTTCATAACAAAATTATTGAACAAAATTTTCTTCAGACACTTGTCATGCAATCATTTTGTGAAATACTTTCCATGCAATCTATCCCTGGACAATGATTTCGTCAAACAGTTTGTGAGCATATGTTTTATCAAACACTTGGAGACAATGTTAGGGACCTAACCTTCCTAACTCCTCACGTAGGTAGAATAATATTTTTCCATGTAATAAAGGCCGACATTAGTTAACAAGGTCTATTTAATAAAAGTGAAAAAGTTAATGTAAGAAGACCAATAGAAGCTTCCACTTCTAGAAAGATATTCCTGTAGAATGTTCTTTAGAAGATAGAATTAATATAAATAAGAGTAGGAGGAATGAGAAAGACTTGTCTTGAGGATTATTGTAATATAGAGTTTCTTTGTTGGAGGCTTCCCCCTTGAAGAGGCAAGTGAACATTGATTTCTATCAATAAAGGTATCATTTTTGGTGTTGTGGTTCTATACATTTTGTTGTTTCGTTGGTATTTTCTACAATATTTCTATTTTCTTCTTATTAGAATAGATATGATACCTAACAAGTGGTATCAAAGCACTTTCCTCTGCAGAAATCGTGGGAATTTTTTTTCATGGTAGAGACATGTATTGTCGGTGTCTTTAAAGCACAAAGATCTATCATTCAACAGATAAAATTGCAGTACACACATGAAATATATATGGTTTCATGGGGTTCCTCGAAATAGGTGTTTCACCTTATTGGAAACCTATGTAACACCCGTTGGCACCCTTTGACTAGTACCGCATCAGACAAAATCTGTACATTAACATCACTCCCAAATATTGTCACGAATATTGAGAGTCCCCTTGATCTCCTGAAACTAGCTCTAGATCATCTGATCGGATGCCTGACTCCTAATAGTGACACAAAGAACATTACTCCATAATATACTCTATAGTACCTAGGTAATCGGGTAGTATGGCTAAGGGTACGGTCGATCCTCCTTAGTTGGTGCTTTGAGATATTGGGCTAAGTACTATTGTTCAACCCCACACGTATATCAGAGAGCTATAACATAGGGACAACCCTTGTCTATAGGAACCCTAAAACCCCTAACCCTTGGGAAAGAAATAAAATAGAAAATGAGCATATGAGATCTATTGCCACACAACCCTACCTCCTGCATTATGGTTGTGAAATCTCTACAAAATTTTTCCTGTTAACAATTTTGGTTCTTCGCCACTGCAATATTCTTCAGGCTAGAGTATAACTCTACAAGAGTAAAGAAAAATAGTACAATGGTCTCTTAGACACCCTTATTTAGGACCTATCCCATTGAATTCCTCTCTTTTCCCACATCCTAATGGATTTCCCCTAGACTTGGGTGGAAGATACTAAAATAGATAAGGAAGCACAACATGTTGTCTCCTACCAAACCAGAAAACCCCCCTTTATTCCTCGCCCTAAACCCTCCAATTCTGCTCCTCCTTTCACTTCACTAAATATCTAGAAATTGACTGAGGCATAAATGGTTGAACACCAACTCAAGGGCATAATTGTGATGACAAATATTTTTCGGGGCACAAGTGTAAGGAACATAATCTTTTTATGGGCATCTTTGAGGGTGCTTTTTACAAACAGGTAGAGGTTTCCCCTATGGCATAACTACTTGAGCCAGTTGATCTTACTTTGCCCTCTGATCCACCATAAGTCGAACTAGTCATTTCACTAAATGCACTCAATGAATTCTCTACTCTCCAAACCCTCAAGTTAATTGGATACATTAATCATCTGAAGGTCATCATCCTAATTGACAGTGGAAACACCCATATTTTTATTTTTCCCATGAACCAATTTCTATATCTGTGCAGTCAACAATTTTCAAATTATGAATGCCAATGGAGGTTCCATGAAATGTGGGGGGCATTGTGAAAATGTGTGTCTCCAAATTGGTCAGTACATCCTGAAATATCATATGTTTTCTATAGAAATTGGAATTTGTGACATTGTGCTAGGTTCAGAATGGTTACACACTCTCGGTCCCATACTCATGGATTTTAAGGAATTAACCATGAAATTCCAATAGGAGGGACAACAATATAAGTTCCAAGGCATCACCATAGGCTCCCTTGAGATCATTAGTTCCCATCGAATGTATAATCTCCTCAAAAAAGGTTATTTGTGAATTATTTCTCAACTCCATTCCATTCAAGTAGTTGGGACACCCTATGTGTAGTTGAGACACCCCATGGACTCCCCCCTTCCCATGGTATTCATTATCATTCCATTTCTCTAGTCTTGGACATTCTTCCTCCCAATGTTCACCCTTATCATCACCCTTTTTCCCAAAAGAATGAAATTGAGAAAAATGTTCAATAATTGCTCGATGCAGGTTTTATCCTTCCTAGTACCAGCCCCTATTCTTCTCATGTTGTCACAGTACTCAAGAAAGAATGAACTTGGCATATTTGTCCAAACTTTTGTGCCCTCAACAAACTCACCATTGAAGAAAATTTTTTCATTCCTTTCATTGATGATCTATTGGATGAATTGAGTGATGCTCAGTACTTTACTGAAATTGATCTTCATTCTGTCTACCACTAGATACATATGAAAGAGGAATACTTTCCCAAGATTGTATTTAGAACTCATGAGGGTCACTATGAGTTATTGGTAATGCCTTTTGGGCTATGTAATGCTCCCCCTACTTTATAAAGTATCATGAATCATGTCTTACATCCTTTTCTTTGTCATTTTGTCTTAGTTTTCTTTGATGATATTCTCATCTATATTAAAACTTGGACAACCCATCTCGCCCATGTGGATCAAGTTCTCCATCTCTTTGATCAATCCTTCAACGCCTTGAAAGAGGCTATGTGCACAACTCCTACCCTCGCACTTCCCAACTTCACAAATACCTTTTTCCTAGAATGTGATGCTTTAGGGAGAGGATTTGGGGCAGTCCTCATGCAAAAAGGTAGTCCTTTGGCCTTCACTAGCAAACAACTTTTAGAGAGAAATTTGGGCCAATCAATCTATGAAAAGAAAATGCTGGCTATTTTTCATGTCGTGGATCTATGACATCCTTATTTATTGGGGCAACACTTCCAAAGTAAAACAAATCATCAAAGCCTCAAGTATTTTTTGGAACAACAAAAATGGGCGACCAAGATATTTGGATATGATTATGAGATCATTTACAAGAAAAGAAAATAAAATGTGATTGTTAATGCTCTTTCTAGGAAGTATGAAGAACAAGGGTCCCTCTTTTTCCTCTCCTTCATTGTACCAGATTGGCTCCAAGTTGTTCGCTAGGAATGGATGCAATACCCCAAACTTTCTCACCCAATCCAACAATTGCAACACCATTCTCTAGCTTCTCTATGGTACTCTTGGAACAATGAATAGCTTCACTACAAAGGTCGTCTGTGTTTAATAAAACAATCGCAACTTAAATCCACACTGCTTTTTAAACTTCATGCTTCACCCACAACTGGGCATTTAGGGTTTACCAATACCTATGAATGGGTCAAACATTCTTTTTTATGGGATGGCATGAAACAAGACGCCCACACCTTTATGGTTGAATGTGATATTTGTTGAAACAAGGGAGAAACAATCGAAGCTCCAGGCACACTCCAACTGCTTTTGATTCCCCCTGCTATTTGGAAGGATATTTCTATGGATTTCATTGTTGGATTACCTAAATTGGGAAATAATTTCTTCATCATGGTGGTAGTTAATCATATTTCCAAATATGCTCATTTTTGCGCTCTTCAACACTCGTTCACTGCATCCACAGTGGATCAAATTTTCATGGATAATATCTTCAAACTTCATAGCATGACTCATTCTATTGTCTATGACCAAGATCCAACTTTCACTAGAAATTTTTGGCAATAATTGTTTAGGATATAGGGAACCCAATTGCATCTTATCACCACCTATCATCCCTAGAATGATGGCCAAACTGATGTTGTCAACAAGTGTTTGGAAAAATATTTGCGGTGTTTTGCATCCGACAAAGAAAATCAATGAGATCAATGGTTACCCCTAATTGAATGGTGGTACAAAACCTATTACCATACAACTAATTGCATGACTCCTTTTGAAGTAGTCTATGTACAAAATACACCATATTTGGTTCTCTCATACATGCCATGTGTTTTGAAGGTTTAGGAGGTTGAAAAAAAAATTACAGTCCGAGAAGCCATTCTTTGTACTCTCAAAGAAAATTTGGTCATGGCTCAGAATCACATGAAGCAACGAGCTAATCAGGGTCGTTTTGAACGTCAATTTGTTGAAGGGGACTAGGTGTTTCTTCATCTGCAACCTTACAAGCAAACTTCACTCAAAGTTGAACATTGTTAGAAACTTTCTCCCAAATTTTATGGTCCTTATACAATTATCAAGCGAGTGGGGCCCATGGAACACAAGCTAGCTTTGCCCACTCATTCTAATCTCCATCCTATTTTTCATGTCTCATGCTTAAAGAAAGAGATTAGAACTAAGTGCCAAACTCAAACCAATCTCCCTGACTTGGATGAAGAAGGTTTCATTTGGTTGCAACCACACACATTCTTGGACCAACGAGAGCATTGTCTCCATCAACATACCATCGAGGAAGTGTTAGTTCAATGGAAAGATACAACCCCATAAGATGCCACCTGGGAGCCGATCACCATTCTGCAACAATTTCCTCATCTCAAGCCTTGAGGACAATGTTTTTCTTCAAGGGGGAGGGAATGTTAGGGACCTAACCTCCCTAACCCCTCACATAGGTAGAATACTATATTTTCCATGTAATAAAGTCTGACATTAGTTAATAAGGTCTATTTAATAAATGTGAACAAGTCAATGTAAGAAGACCTAATAGAAGCTTCCGCTTCTAGAAATATCTTCCTATAGAATGTTCTTTAGAAGATATAATTAGTATAAATAAGAGTACAATGCATGAGAAAGACTTGTCTTGAGAATTATTGTAATAGATCTCTGCTCTGTTGGAGGTTTCCCCCTCAAAGAGGCAAGTGAACATTTATTTTTATCAATAAAGGTATCATTTTTGGTGTTGTGGTTCTCTACATTTTGTTGTTCTGCTGGTATTTTCTATAGTATTTCCATTTTTTGCTTATTATAATAGATCTGGTACCTAACATAAAGCCAATGTGTGGTCAAGGGATTTTTCTAGAATAAACTTGTTGTTGAGGGAAAAATGGACAAGAGAATCGAGAGGGTTCTCCTCTTCGATAAGCATCTTCAAGCAAGACTCGAAAGAAGCCAATACATGTATACCTTCTCTATGTTCTAATAGAACAAGGTCGGGTGGATTATTTTGAGCATATTTTCTCTTTCTAATAATCTTTCAAAACAAAGAAATGAAGGATTTAGTGTCTAGGTCTTTGATAATTTCTATTTTTCCACCAAGAGGTGTTCTGACACTCCTTGGTTAACGAGAAGATGGAGAAATTTCATCATAATTCTCCCCTTCAACAATAGAAGGAGGGAGAGAGAGACTCTCGCTCTGTTTAAGACACTCCATCTCCCCCACATAATGAACTTGTAACAAACCCCGAGTAAAAATGGTGAGAACTTCATCCAGATTCTTATTCTCAATAATAATTATCGTCATATCCCTTTCCACCTGCAACTGTTGTGCCTTGAGATGAGTGGTTCCATCTCTTCTTGCTCTGATATTCCTATGACCTTCATGATACAAAATTGTTTCCAAATTGTCGTTGTTTTTTTAAACAACTTAGTAAATACTAACTTAAAAATAACGATTAATAATTAAAATTGAAACAAAATTGCACAAAGATGAGGACATGATTGTAATATTAAAGGAAGAAATGAAAAGTAAATCACAAATTGAAACAAATTGCCTCATACAAGCAAGGAGGTTGGACAAAATAATTGAACATAAATATAGGTTGATTCAGATTAAGGTAAGGTCTAATTACCATAAATGTGGTATAGTAAAAAAAATTCCAATATTAAAAGGGTTCTAAGAATATTTATAAATGAAAATCTCATTTGAGAATACCAAACTTAATTTTAAGGAAGGAAGTTCAAAAGGTAAAAGAGGCTAGGAAGGAAGGAAAATGGACAATAATTAGGAATATATTTTTTTTTATGAGGGATAGAGACCAGAAAGATAATAATAAATAGGAATTTGGTACACTCTAGATCCTCTCATGGAACTGCCATAGTTTTCCATGGAGCAAAGGACCTATATTAAGTTGGATCCTGAGTGAAATTGATATTATATTTCTAGTTGAAACTTGAGAGCATGAAGAATATAAGGTCTCTAACATTTAAGGATGTGTACTGTAGTTAGTGTGGAACAATAAATTCTCCCACTAAGGGATTAGAGGCATAGCTTGCTAGATAAAAATGAACATTTCTCTTCACATTCGACTTCATTAAAAATACCCTCTCAATCAATACATGTATGGATGGATATTTTAGATATTAATGCTAATAAGATTTATATAATAGTCTGTTACTTTGTGCCTATCAATTCTACTTTTTATAAGAAAAAAATCTAGATAAGAATTTCCCCTGCAAAAACTTAGAACAAAATATTTACAACTTGAGAAATGAAGGTAGCATCCTCATGCTAGGAAACTTTATTTCTAGAATTGCAACTAGTCAAGCTATTCTTCTAAGCAATGATTCCAATCCTAATCCTAATCCTCTTTGGTTAGATGAGGACCTTGCTTTGACTAACAGGTACATAAGAAAATCTAAAAACCTAACTGAGAATTTATTTGGTGCCAAGTTAATTATCAAGCTTTGTAGTTCTCAAAATTTAATAATTTGCAATGGTCTATTGAAGTGGCCAAATTCTAACTGAATGAATTGTATCCATGGGATGGGTAGTAGTGTCATGGACTATGTCATATCAGATATACTTGTATACAACCAAATAGTCAATTTTGACCTTTTAAATGACCACGTGCCTAACTATGATAATAGGCATTTATCCCTAACTCTGAACTTTGTTATGCACAAAGCTTCATAGAAAAAAACTATGGTAACCAAAGGCACTTACTTTTTGACAAAAATAAAGTTGATATTTTCTTAGAGTACTTAAATAGTGAATTAAATCTCCTATCGTATAAGAGAAATATCAAAAACCTCTATCATAATTTTACAACAACCCTCTCTACTTCAATTAACAAATTCTCTTAATCGAGGTGTTCTGTAAAAATAAAAATAGGACAACCAACCCTTGGTATGACAACAATTGTAAAAGTGCTTGTAAATAAATTAGGGATGCCTTTAATAAGTCCTTAAAATTTGATTTGATAAAAAGATACAAATCCCTAATTAAAAGGAAAAAAGAACATTACATAAATAGAAAGAAAGAAAAGCTTTGGCACCTATCAAAGCTAGATCCTAAGAGATTCTAGAGGAAAATTTTGACTCGTAAAACTAGAGAAAATAATATGATTCCCTTGAAGGTCTGGAACTCCTACCTCAAAAATATTAAATGAATCGCCTAATTTTGTGGACAACATTCCAAACATTTATATAGAGGATGGAGTGCTTTCTATAGAAGACATAAATTTTGGGTTAAAGGGACTCACAAAAGGGAAAGCTAAGGACATCGAAGGATACCAAGCTGAAATCTTAAAAAATGGAGGGCCTATCCTCATCCCTCACGTACACAAGCTCTTCAACTTAGCATTCAAGCAGAGATTCCCTAGACCCTAAACTCAGAGCCTCATTATTCCCATGTTTAAAAGTGAGGATAAAATTAATCCCTCTAGTTATAGGACCATTATGATTAACCCCATATTATCCAAGCTATACAAAAGTATTTTGGAGAATAAGATCAACATATGACTTGAAATCCATGGAAAAAGAACTAAATTCCAAGATGGATTTAGAGGATATAATTCAACTGTGGACCATCTTGTTGGGCTTAGGATCACTTCAAAGGAGTGTCGCAATAATAAAACCAATCTCCTTTGTTATTTCATTGATTTTAGAAATATTTTGACACAATGCCCAAGACTAACCTTTGGAATAGGTTAGAAGAGCTAAAAGTTCATTCCAAGTTGAGAGCTGCTGTAGTAAGGCTATATGAAATTGTTATTTCTAAGTTTAGGAATAGTAAGGGTTGGTTAGAAGAAATTAATTGTAATATAACAGTCAAGAAAGGTCGTCCCCTATCCCCTACCCTCTTTGGCATGATAAGTTAGAATATTGGTTGGAAGATTCTGGTTGTATTGGCCTGACTCTCACTAGTATAGTCATCATCCTTATTCTTTACACTGATGATAATATTCTTATGGAAAGGAATCCCTATGACCTCAATAAGCATCTAAGAATCCTAAAGGACTTGTGCTCTAGTATGGGTATCACTATGAATACTGACAAAACGAAAGTTATGATAATCAAATTCCAAAAGATCACCTATGACACTTTCGTTTATGACAACAATATCTTGGAGGAAGTTCCTTCATACAAATATCTTGAAATTGATATTGATCACAAGCTCAATTGGAATTATAGTGTTGAGAAAAGGATAAATAGAGGGTGGAAAGCTTATTATGGATTTGAAAACAAGTGTAAATTAGTGGACCTTTGGTTGTGGGATAATAAAAGAATCATATTTGATGCTCTCGTTACTCCTATTATCTTATACAGATGTGAAGTTTGAGGATGAAGTATCTCTAGAGAATCCTGTAGAAAGATAAAGCAGATCCATAAGATTTTTATAACTTATAATCTCAAAATTAAAGGCAATACAACCTATCCTATCCTCATAAAAGTGAGTTTTTTTAGGTCATTGAGTGCACAACCATCATTAGGTACTTAATGTACAAGAACAAGATAAACACCATGGACTACAAGAGGCTACCCAAAATTGCTTCAAACTCCAACCAAAAGCACGCTCAAGCAAGGGTGGCATCAAGATGTCAAGTCTTGGATAAATCATTGAGGAATATAGTAAGATGTCATTTTGTAGAATATTGATAATATTAAAAATATGTTGCAGTCTAAATGTTCTAAGTTTTGGCCCTTTTCAGGGCATATTTTCTGTTTACTTTTTCCTGTAATCCGACGAAAACTTGTTGGGTTTGCGGATTTGGGTGGCTAAGATTGTATAATTGGAGTGCTCTAGAGGTTTTTCAACATGCTGAATCTATTCATGCATTCAAAAATGCAATTTAAACAACATAAAATTGTGATTTCATCTAGATTTATGTCGTCAGATTCCAACGAAAAGGGCCAAAACCTAGAATAGTTAGACAACACTTTAAAAATATTATTACATCTAAATTTAAAGAGAATTTGGGGTGCAATAAAGAATGAGAAGATAAAATGAAGCTAAGATACTACAAGGAGGTGGTTAACCCTAATCTAGAAGATCAAAGTATCTCTCAGTCTTACTAGTGAAGAGAAGAAAATCAACATTGCTAAAATACAATCCAACTCTCATGAGCTACATAGCTAAACTAGGCATTGGACAATTCCCAAAACACCTTGGGAAACAATTTCAAATACGAACCAACTTGCATGAGCTACATAGCTAAACTAGGCATTGGACAATTCCCAAAATAGGCTGGGAAACAATTTCTTCTAGAGTGCCCTGCATATACCCAAATTAGATCACAATTTCAAAATATTGAAAATCAACAAAACTATGGTGACCTTGGGACATTTCTCTCAATGTTTTTCTAACACACAAATAAGATTTTAAAGAAATCTAAATAATCTCTTACCTTTCTTAATGTTAGTTAAACCAATTCTAATTTCAATAATATTCTTCATCATCATCCAGTTTTTTGTATTTTCTCTTGATTTTTTTCATCATCATAAAAAAAAATCACATTACAAACCATATAACATCATACATATCCGCAACCAGTTATAAAGTATGAGCAATCTTAATAGTAGATACAATTGCATCAAGCAACGAAGAAAAAATTCATGATATCCCGCAAAATCCTACAAATTATACAAGGTGTTGAATAATAATGCGTTAGAAGAACATTTCACTACATGTGAAGGAGAGTATTGGCTTTGTCCGACGAAGTCGCAGTGGAAGATAATGATGGCCGATCAAATTTACTGCCAGAAATATAACAGATGTGGGATAAGCACTTCAAACCAATCACTGGCCAAAATTTTTAGATTTTTAGATGTACAGTTTATAGTCCCAAGTCTACTCAACATGACAATCAACTGAAGTCTACTCAACATGACAATCAACTGTTTACATATTTACAACTGGGAAGCGTTTGTGTTGTCATGTTTGTGGTATTTTTAATGTCGATGTTAGAGAATAAGATTACGTGACGTATGTTCCAAAAGAATTATAAAAACCATCTCCCACTTTATATTTTTGATAACTTATTTTTGGGAATACGTTACCAGATTCATCTTTATTAAAAGAAATGGGTCTATGGAAAATTTGACAGTAATGTTCAGTTAGGTTTTTTTGGTTGTTTGTTTTTAAATTTTTGGTCAGTCTAGAATTTTGATTGATTTTCTGAGCATTTGGATTGGTTTAAAATGGAGCAAAACTTTTCTATTAAAATTTTGAAATGTATAGAATTTTGATAGATGAGAAACTCAAACTACCAGTCAAAATCTGACCAGATTCAAACCCATTTTTTTACCTGAAAAACTCAATTCTGAAGAAAAGATTACTCCCAAATTAACCTACTCCCTATAGAAACCCATAGAACCCCACTCCTAGGAGATGGGTCAAGGTAAGTAATCCACCTGTTAGAGAGACAGTGTGGCAGAGTTACACATGATGTGTTTTATAGGGAGACTTTGACAGACTTACACATGATGTACCTGCTAGAAGAGACAATATGACAGACTTACACATGATGTGCCTGATAGAAGAGACAATATGACAGACTTGCCCATGATGTACCTAATCTAAAAATGGCTGACACAGTATCTATCAAATCCATAAGATTGAAACTGGTGACCAGAAGATACTAACCTCCATTCTTAGCAAACCAGCCTATCGACATGCCGCTGCAAATAATACACAGCCGTAGCTTGTGTTCACCCAATGCCACTCAGACACAAATACAGTTATATAGATCTATAAATACCTAGCTTCACATACATGACTCTCAGGCCTTCAGTAGCAAACTTGACTACTGTTATCTCCCATCTCAGGCTTTTGAGTACTAGCTCGGCGAACTATTTCAGTAGCAATAGATAATCTTTCAGGCTTTATGATTCAGGTTTTCTGGCTTTATATTTGTTTATCAAGCCGATTAACGATCGATCGACTTCATTTTCTGGCGTTTTGACGACGTCGGTTTTTAGGGAGGTGAAATGGCGAAAACTGTGTGCCCGAAGGCTACCCTCTCTGCCGTATTATTTTGTGCCCTAGCTGTGCCTGCAGTGAGCGACAACCTTGCAGTGGGCTATTATGATACTATTTGTCCAGCTGCGGAACCCATTGTTTTTTCGGTGGTTAGCAGTGCATTCCAGAGCTTTTCTGGAATAGCGGCTAAGCTTATACACTTGCATTTCCACGATTGTTTCGTCAGGGTAGGTATCCGTATTACTTTTTCTTATGTACTCCTGTGTAAACGAATGAGGTTTTTTAAATACGGATTTGGAGCTTTTGCACTTTCAGGGATGCGATGGTTCCATTCTTATCGACTCCATTCCCGGCCAGTTCGTAGCCGAGAAAGACTCTCCGGCTAACAATCCGAGTCTTGGAGGATTCGTCGTGATTGACCAAGCGAAATCGCTACTAGAGGCGGCCTGCCGAAACAAGGTCTCCTGTGCAGATATAGTCGCATTTGCGGCTAGAGATAGTGCATTGCTGGTATTCGTCTTAAACATCATACGCATAACGACCACTAAATTAAGCATAGCATAGCATAACAGCAATGTTCAATGCCTTTCTGCTAATGAATCATATTTGATCGCAGGCATCACCCATTCTATATCCCCTCTGGTGGCATGTTCCGGCTGGAAGAAAGGACGGAAATATTTCACTATCTTCAGATATTCCGGCAAATCTACCTCCCCCTTCCTTCAATGTAGCCCAGCTAACTCAGTTATTTGCAGCCAAAGGTCTATCCCAGGACGAGATGGTTACATTGTCAGGTATATTCTGAGACCTGCAAATCTGTCAATGCTTGTAGGTGATAATAACAGTTGAGCATAAACATATCTCGATTATAATCATGTTCTTGTTGTTTGGGCGAGAATACAGGAGCACACTCAATTGGTGTCTCCCACTGTTCTTCATTCGTGAACAGGCTCTACAATTTCAACGGCCCGAATACGATGGACCCGTCCCTTGATCCAACGTATGCTCAGATACTGAAGGAGAAGTGTCCCCAAGGTAGTCCCAGCAACAGCAACACGACCGTGTTCATGGATCCTGAAACGCCAATTACCCTGGACAACGTGTATTACGACGAAGTTATAGCTAACCGTGGTCTGTTTACATCTGATGCAACTCTGCTTACAGATCCAAACGCCAAATCCAGTGTGACTGGAAACTCGGGCCCTAACCTGGTAGAGTGGCACAAAAAGTTTGCTGCTGCAATGGTAAAAATGGGAAATATTAACGTATTGACTGGTAACCAGGGAGGAGTCCGCGTCAACTGCAGGGTGGCCAACAGTTAATACAGACAGGAAATTTTGCTATCGTTTGCTTGAACTTTGGAATATTATTTCAATTAGAAATGCGTTTGTGCTTCTTCACGAATAAATTATATGTAACAGTTCTTTCACCACGTGTATTAGCTGCTATGTTTCTTCAATAAATTATCACAGCCACATAATTGTCGCTTATGAACATTATTTTATTTACAAATCTTAATTTTAAAATAAATTTTATTTATAAATTCTAATTTTAAAATAATTATGATATAAATTTAATTTTAACATAACTCTAATATTTGAAATGAAATAGTTATTTGGAATAAAATAAAATACAAAAAGATGCTTGGATATCCTTGCAAATCAAAATTTAATTAAGTAAAAAAACATAGAAAAAGTCAATGCAATAGTAAAAAAATTCACAATAAAAAAAATCTTTAACTATGGTGAAATACAGTAAAATGCATTGAATACAGAGTGCATAGTTGCAAAGTGGTTGGTGTTGCGGTTGGTGAACCCCAAAAGTTAATTGGATGGACAACATTCTAGTGAATTGAAATACACTGATAGCTGAAACGCATATAGAGCTGAGGAAATCCAAAAGTTAATCTTAAATGTGGTAATTCCAAAAGTTAATCAGTTAAAAGTGGCAATCATATGGTGGTACAATAATTTCTTAATATGATTAGGTAAATGTTAAAAAGTAACAGGTTAACTGATGCTTTCAAAAATACAAGGAAGTTATGAAGAGTAAATCACATTCATTGATTTGGGAGGACGACTAAAAATATTCCAGCATTTTCAATTGTTAGTCATCAGATTAGAATTTTAGATTAAAAGGTGATTAATTGTGCCCATCTCCACTAAATATACACCTTTCGAAGTAATCACATTATTATGTTAATCAAATTAATTAATGATTAACAAATCCATTTTTCCATGAAAAAAAAGTTAATGTTTTAAATAAAAAACTTTAATTTGTTGTCACGATAAAAGATATTTGACCGATAAAAGATATTAACTCGGCCATTTCTGACAGGTATATACTTTCTACGTAATAATAACGTAATATTCTTTTATAATTTTTGGGTTAATGAACGACGGAGTAAATTGAATGCCTGTTTTGGATATCATATTCATTGACATAAAACCATAGTTTAAGCTCGTTCATATGCGAAATCAAAATTGTTAACGCAAATCGAAACTTATTCCTCAAACAATTCACAGTAAAATGAGCTGAAAGTATGGTTACGGCCCTTATTTGTTTTTGAAAATATGGTCAAATGGCCGTTATTTGATTTGTTTTTTTATCGTGAAAATATGGTTACGGCCGTCGTTTGCCATTTTTATGTGAAAACTTGGTAATACTAATGCTAATTTTTAAAATTAGCAATTTTCTTTAAAGGTGCAAAAAAGTACGTGGTGGAGAGATGTAGAACGTATGAGGGACAAAGTGGCGATGAAAATATTTTATTTAAATTTTTTAAATTAACAATTTTCTTTAAAGGTGTAAAAAGTACGTGGTGAAGAGATGTAGAAAATATGAGGGACGAGGATGAAAATATTTTATTTTTTAAAGATTTAAAAGATTATTAAAAATTTTAAAAAGTTTAGATTTTTAATTTACATATAGAATTAAAAAGAAGTTGAATTTGTTTGAAGAAAATAATAAGTTGACATTGTTTTAAAATCCAATTAAAGCTATTCAATTTACTCCCTAAAAAATGACAATTTAACACATTAGTTACAAATTAAAAAAAAATTAAAAACCTTTTTTTTTCCACGAGAAAAAATATTTTTTATATTCATAAGGATATAAAAATTTACAAAGACAGTCTTCTCGAACAACAGCAAACAAAGGAGGAACAGCTCAAAGCTTGGATCAAACCATCCATGTCCCGACTATCAAAGCTAAATCCCATCTATTATCGATTTTCAGATCAGAAGGTGAATAGAATAGAAATGAAGATGACTAATCAAAGTTTAATCTTGTAGGCTGGTCCTTCGTTGCCATCCTCCCAACTTGTGAAACAGATTTGGCTCGAAGGAAGGTGCAATGCTCTTTTAGAAAGGGAATCTGCCTCGCTGTTTTCCTCTCTGAAAATATGCTTGAAGGAGAGCTTTCTAAACAGAAGAGTAGCATCTTTGGTTCTCTCTTTCCAGCAATCAAGGACTGCCACTTGGAAGTCAGCAAGTCCATTCAGCGAATCAATCGTAAGTTTAGAGTCTCCAAGGAGTAACAGAACATCGATGTGCCGGCTAGCCAGAACGAGAGATGCCCAAGCACCTAAAAGCTCTTCCTTCATGTTAGATCCCTGACCGCAATTCAAGGTCCAGCGGATGCAAGTGTGGGGGTTTAAAACAATTTCCCCCCAGCTCCACAAAGCGCGCCTCCTTGTTGAGAGGCACCATCGAACCAGGCCACCGCCCTATCGATTGGAATGATAGAAGCAAGTCAGACAGATGGTCGAGCCCTGACTGTCTTGCCAGCGTTGATCACCTCAGCTAGAATATGGTTTGACACGTTTTGAAAAGATAGAATCTTATCATTAAAGATTGTTGCATTCCTGGTCTTCCAGACTTGCCAACACAGATGGATAGGAAGCATTGAGAGTGTTCTGTTGTTAATGAACCAATTATGAAAGCAGTCAAGCACACTGTTACCCATCCAAAGAGTGGAGAAATAATTTAACGCCAAAGATAGAAACGACCAGATCGCTCGGGTGAAAGGACATTGAATAAAAATTAAAAACTTAACATCAATTAATTAATAAATTAAATTTTTAAATATTTTAAAGTAATTTTAAAATTAGTATTAATAATAAAAATATCCATATTAATAATAAAAATCTTGGAGATGGTCATTAGACTTAGTTCACATAAACTTATATCTTATTGAATTTTATATATCAGCATAGATTTATTTTAACAGTGAATCTATTAAACTTTTAAAGAGATCCAATCCTTCAAAAACTTTTTTTTAGAGTGTAAAACTTGAAGAAAGGTTAAATGTTTGCACTTCTACTATGTAGAACACTTTTATGGGCAATTACTTCATTAAAGGTTTTTTACTAGTCAAATAACTAGGAGGATGGGGTCCCTTGTCCCACAAACAAGGAGGTCTCATAGACCAATTTGGTTTCTGGCTTGGCACTGACCTTAAAAATAGATTATTATGTGAAAACATTTTTTAGAGTACAAAACTAAAGGTTAAAAGTTTGTAGCTCTAGATATATGATCCCTCTAGGTGTTTGATAGATTCAAGGTTAAGATGGATCTATGGTGGTAGTACTATATACATATTTTGATTATTGTGTCAATTGATTAATTGAGCACACTTGTTATTTATATACATGTGTTTTTTTATATATGTTTTAATGTTTTTATTAATTTATTATTTTGTAAATTTTTTACTATTATTTTAATGAGTAATGTTACATGGTTATAGAGTGTTTTATTCTTATTCTTATTATTTTTATTATATATATTTTATTAACCTTTATATTATTTCATTCAATATTTTTATTTAATTATGAAATATTTTGAAGAAAAAATATTGTAAATATATATATATATTTTAAGTTCTACAAAATTATTTAATATTTTTGAAAATCAATACATTTCATTTGACATTTTTTATTTAATTATGAATTATTTTAAGAAATCTTTATAAATTAACATAAATTCATATTAACTCAATCTATCATAAATTGAGAAGATCAAATCTATAAAGGTGCAATTTTTTTTTTAAGTTTTTTCAATTTAAAATTTTTTCCACGTCTATGAACTTGATCCATCTCCATCCATAATAAATTTGCTCCGTATGTTTCCTCTGTAGAGGGTAGGGTATGTTTTCTCCGTAGAGGGTAGGTCGTTGGGCGGAGGGGGGTCCCTTGTCCCTCAAACAAGGGGGTCTCATACACCAATTTGGTGTGGTGGCTTGGCCATGACCTTAAAAAATAGATTATTATTATTATTATAAAGTTGATATTAAAATATAGTATTGAAGGTGGACATTTAAATATTTTGTTTATGGTCAACATTGAGAGATTTTTTTTGTTAATATTTTTTCAAGTATCATGTATCAATTCCAACACTTCATGAATTACACATATCCCTCACATTGGGATGTTAAAAGCACCTACTCACATAATAATATTTCTCTTATATATAAAGTTGATATAAAAATATTTTAAGTGTATATTGATTTTTTTTAAATGTCAAGAGTTTATTTAGTATTAAGTATGGAAGCAATTACACATCTCCTTCATACCATACTTGATTGTAGCAAGTACTTCTCCACTCAATAAAAATATTTTTATTATTTTGAATTCTTTATAGAATGGAAAAAAATTATGAACATGAATAAGCAAATTTCATTTATGATCCACAAACTAAATTTAAAAAATATATACACTCATAATATATTTTCATCCCTTTATGTTGCAAGCCAACCTCCTCTTTTATTCAGAAAGTGTTCATCTAATTATTCGTCTACTTGAAGTGACACACATATACATTAGCTTATTTTTCAACACGGCAATGATGGTGCAGGCAGGACACCATTTACTTATTTTTCAACACTGCAATGATGGTGCAGGAAGGGCACCAATAATATTAGTCTGATATAGAGTTATAGGAATCCATTTTTAAGATGAGGTTAAACAGATAACGTGTTTGTTATTACAAAGGAGGGATAAGTTGTAAGAATTACATTAAAAATGAAGAGTAGCAATAAATAACCATGAGGGATAAGTTCTAAGAATTACATTAAAAATGAAGAGTAACAATATAATAACCATAGTTTGAAAAAAATTCCAAATAAAATGAGCTCAACAGATTATACAAAATGAACAACGAAACAGAGGTATAGATGTATAATTCTAGAGGTAAGTCTTTTTAATCTCAAACCGTCACCAAAGCTTGAAAACAACAGTATCTTATACAAAATTTAATGATTCCTCATATGAATGATTGGTTAGTAAACAATTTCAATTAAAGTGAAAACAACAGTATCTTACATAAAATTTAATGATTCCTCATATGAATAATTGGTTAGTAAACAATTTCAATTAAAGGATTTTGATTATGAGGCCAAAACTTGAGAAGTTTAAATCAGAAAGAAATATAGTTAATAGAATAAGTTTGGATATTTTATATGGAACTGTATGTGCAAGCATGTTTCTCAACACGTATATATTGAAAAAAGTTTTATTAAATAAATTATAGTTAATAATAAATTAGAAAAA
>ML791590.1:133306-165158 GCA_009831015.1 Picea engelmannii
TAATATATATATATATATATATATATATATATATATATATATATATATATATATATAAATAAAGAGTTGTGTATTATATTATTTAGTTAATCATTTATGTAGGTATTATTAATTATGTAAAGTTGTATCATTAAATGAAAACAAGAGCATTATCTTTGTAAAATGTAAATAACTTGGTCGTAACATAAATTATTGCTTGGAAACATTTACGTTAGCATGTTCATTGTGACGTTTTGGTAACTTTAATTAATGCCTTTGCAATGAAAATTAAACACGGTTCATTTTTTTTTTCATCGTGAAATTGAGGCATGTAAGGAAGCAAATTCAAACTTTGAAAATACAAACTTTAAAAATAGATAAAAATTTAAGTTGAAAGTTAAAGAATACAAATATTAGATAATTTACACTTCATTATTATAAAATTAGAAGAAAAATGGTTTTCAATTAGAGATTAAAAATGTTGAAAATAACAGTTTCAAAAGAAAATGATTTTATTAAATCCCAATGTATTTGAGAATAAAAAATGAAGGTACTCCCACCATCAACCCACACTTAACATTTATGAAAAAATCTTGTGTGAATTAACTTTATTTCTTTTAACAAGAGTTCAAGGTTTTCCCAACACTTTTCATCTAGAATTTTATCCACTTAAGGCTTCCACACTTGATTTGAAATGGATCCAAAACGAACATGAATGATGTATGACTCACGTTTAGAAAATTTTAAGTTGTTTATGGAGAAGTTGTTGAAGACGCTACAAAAGAAGAGTTAGTGATATTGTTGCAAAGGAAGAGCCTATAGAAGAGTAGTTCAAAGCTATGGAAGTGGATGACGTAGGAGGTTGAAATTGTTAGCATGATGGTCACATGTTGACTTAGCCAACTACCCACTTGCCACAAGGAACTTTGAGTTTCCAATGTGAGAGCCAAATAATTAACAAAATAAAAATAAAAAGAGAAACCTAGAAGGGAATGTTGATAGTAAGAGACAAAGGAGAAAATGAAAGGGAATGGATTCCCAACCTTCCAACTACCCCAACAGATCCCATTGTTTCCTATATCCTCCTACACAAAAAACTGAAAAGGGTACATTCCTCTCCCAAGGTTCATATGGCATTGCTTTTATTCTTATAAGAAAATTGCTAAAGGCCAATAAAGATTCAAAATACTCTATAAAAACCTTTGTAAATTTTTTATTAATAAAGACTAAGCATCACCATTCCAAGATGGTTTTCCCAAGTTAGTTTTCTAGGGTAAATCGATGTCTATTGTGGTTGTATTATGGTGTACATGGTCTTATTTCAACATGTTTAATAATTTTTGTGGGTTTTCTCTCTAAATGTTAGTGTAGATTTGTGTGCCAAAATCATGCTATTGCATTGTTTGGATTTTGGTAGCATTCGTGTAATGGTTCTTATGTTCAAGATGATGCATTTCACTATAATTTTATCTCCCCAAGTAGTGGGACACTACTATATATACACACATAGACACCAAATCCATTTTTACAATCATGGAAACTCATTTTTTTAAACACAGACCACAACTCCATTTTTTCACACATCCATATTGTGATTCGTTTTTATATTGGTTGGAGGAATTCCCAACAATTCTCTTCATCTTGAGAAATTCTCTCACTTATTCACAAATATATATTCTCTCTTTCATTGATTTTGCTGTTTCTTTGGTATGATCATCAACCTGTGAGTGAAGTGTATTGACAATTCTATAGAAAAGTAATTTTTTCTAGCTCAGAGTTGGGGTGCATAATGGGATGTTTTATTGTTCGAAGTGCTGATTTCAGTTTTGTAGCATGGTGTTTAATTTCCCTTAGAGATGGATTCATATTAGTTGTATAAGAACATACATCAAGGGGTTTCAAACCATGTTTCAATACTTGTGATTTAATATGGTGGAGCATATTCCTATCTAATAGTAATTACAGAAGCCAAAGTAATTTTATTTCACATTAAGAATGTGTATTGATGAATTGTGTGGACTCTTAGTACCTCAATTATGGATCAACTCCTCCAACAAAAAAGGGTCAAAATTGAGGAAGTAAAGGCCAATCACCTCCCACCCTTAATAAAAACACATGATTCTGCCACATCTAATGCACTTTGAACCTTGTAGTGTACTTTATAATCTATTTTGATATCAAGACATTGATGTTTTGTAGAATTAGGTACAATTTGATTGCACATATGCTAAATCTTCTTTCTAGAAGATGCACTTTCTCTACAAAGCTCAATGCCTACTTGTCAGATATAGTTTACATAACTTGAAAGAGAGAGGCATTTGAGTTCTTACTTGAGACTTGAACCACAAGCTAGAATCATGTATGGAGGGTTTTCACTTGCCCTCTACATCACATTAATGTAATCATGCAATCATGAGACAAGGATGTTGAATCCTCCATTCTATGTTTATCCTCCACTATTTGTTCATTCACCACCCATATGGTATCAACATGAATGAAAATGTCAAGTGCAATGGACTTTCAAGTTGTGATAAGTCAGTCTACATTTTTTTGTTTAAGCTCTCTATGACCTTATGACAATTGGGATGAGTTTCATATTGATTAGACAATATGCGACACTTATGTAGATTCGATGTGGTTTGTGTAGCATGGGCAATGGATCTTGAACTTGAAGTATTTCTGATCAAAGGTTGATAATGGATGTGTGGTGTATCTGTTTTCGACGATATGATGTCAATTGTTAGATCGTAGTTTGAATCAATACAGTAGAAATGGACAGTACCATCTAAAAGGTTTGACCAGACCTGGATATTTACTCTGAATATGATAGATATCCATTGTAAATCAAATGTCCAACCCTCTATATTTCCTTTCTCATATGGCATTGCCATGTTTACAAGGTATTGTTGCCAACTTCCAATTGTCGGCATACTTTCTATGAGATATGGTAGAAGGTGTTGATGCAAGCAGTTAAATGCATGTTGACATCCACCTATAATTGCATTGCCAAAGGATTTCACAGTGTAAAGGCACATTGAGTGCACATCAAACTCTATTTCTATAAAATAACGAATTTCATTGAACATACTATCTCCACAAGTAGATGTAATAGTTGTTGCTATGTGTAATCCATGAGAGTGTATATGATGCATAATTCATTTCCAATGTGATTGAAGGTCTTTGCAGGAGAGAGACAAGTAAATATCAAATCCTCCAAGATTGCATATGGATAATTTTTTATAAAGTAGTGGTTCATAATGACCACTTAGAGGATTGGCATCATGGAACAAGATGCAATATTGATCTCTAGATGCAGTTTTGTTGAATAGTATATATCTTATTTTTCTTTTTAATGACCAAATTCCAATTGATATATTCAGCCATTTGTCCATCCACTGTATACAAAATGTATCTCCCCAAAGTCCTCTCTCATGTGGAGGTAGAGTTGCAGATGCAGACAACTACATCTTTGAAAGATATGTACTGACATCATGTATTCCATGCAATTGGAAAAGAAAATCAGAGGCCAATTCGTATCGATACGACTCTAATGCCTCAACGTTGCCTTTTTCTAAATAGGCCAATAATTTATCTATCAATCCATTACACAACTCAGTCGAGGAATAACAAAAGTGCAATAGAACTTGAAATGCATCGAAGTGGCAATCTCCTACAATATACGAGAATGCATCTAATATGAAAAGGACATTGTTATGCAATACCTGGTCAATGTTTTCATGCACAATGGAGTCTGCATCTACTTGATAACACTCACCATCTATTACTTGCTCCATATTTGAAGTTGTGATTTTCAAGATGTTTCTTAGCTATGTTTAGATAATATGCAAATAGAAAAAAAAGATAACTATAAGTTCGGAACTGCATACCAATTCTGCTATGTATCCTTCAACCTTTTTCGTTTCAAATTTAGTGCTTTGTGGTTGCTATAGCATATGGAAAACAAACAAAGCTATATTTAGTGCACTCAACCATATAGAAGAGATAATGTAAATAAAACAATAGTATAAACTTGCTCAATAAAAAGACTAAGTATTTAAGACATAATTTTTTAACTTATTATAGTTGTGCATCTTATAAGCGTTTCGGTAGTCATTGTATATAGATTTACAATCATATTCATCATTTAATTTCATCCCCACTCTTCACAAATCAACACTAAACAGATCTAAAATGACTTACATTGATGTCTCCCACTCAGAACACTCACATAAATGGTATGTGGGATAAAAAAAGGGGAAGAATTAGGCGTTCATGGACTTTTACCACAGGAATGGAACCAACACATAGAACAACTTCTCAAGGTTTCAATTATGTTACAAGATGAAGAAGATATTCTAAGATGTTTCAATTATCTTACAAGATGAAGAAGATATTCTAAGATTGGGCACCGAGGCACTCATCCTGAGACAGATCAGTGAACTTCCCATTGAGGTTACACAGAATCATTTCTACAAGACGAGGTTCAGATGTGGAAATGGTGATGGAATATTCTTTGGAAGGCCCAAAGTCCAGCATAAAACTAACAACTATATGTGGTTTGCCTCAGAGAATAAAATATTGCCTTGTCATAATCTGCAAAGAAGGTATGGCAAGGTCCTCGTAGATTCTTGCTCCGTAATGAAAAATATGAATTTGTCTGACAAATCCCTATGCAATTCCATTTTCCAAAGAGATATGGTATGTTGTCAAGGACATGAGAGTGGGCATATGTGATTGGAATGGGACAACCTAGAAAATGCACTAAACGAATGGTTTCAGGAACAAAAAGATGAGGAGAACATCCCATTTCCTTTTTTGTATGTCAATATGTCTATGAAAGAGGCGGGTTTTGTATCGAGCATTGACATGCCTGCACTTTGTTTGAGGCCATTGGAGATAATCGAATGTGTAGACAACAAGGAGTTTAATGTTCGAGCATCTCTTATTTCCAAAATGAATCTGAGACGTCGATCACTTCTGCAAATCGCGATTTGGGTGACCTTGCTTCTTTAGCGCCCTTGCTAAACTTTTATCATTTTGCCAAATTTTGGAATTCTTCTAACCATACTTAGACATGGCGCCAATTCGAGACTTCGGGAGTTTTTAAATGTGAAGCGTGAAAGTCTCCCGAAGTGACTTTCTCCCGGAGCCATTAACTCGCGCCTACTATTAATTAACCCGAGATTACTTTAACCATCATTATCAAGCACTTCGGAGCTTCAACTATTGGGAACTTCCAGAGTTTCCGAATGCAGAATTTGTACAAGTCCTGGAGTAGTACAGGCCCAGAGTAGTACGATCACGTGCAATAATTGCAGGATGGCCACCATGCATGTGGGACCTTGAAAGACAATTATCTAGACTAATTAAATAAATAAAAAACAATAACCAAAGCTCATCGGTGCCAAGTGTCCACCATGCTACAAATCATGACATGTGGTTAAATATGTCTCATCTACACAAATAATAACTATCTACGCAAGATATAAGGTCCTCAAATATGCCCACATCTACAATCCATTTGTCACATTCCTAATCTCTTCGTTACCTTACGCACTGCCATCTGTCTTTACACCTTTTTCACTGGGCTCCGATCTGGAATCATTTTTCTACCCTTTACACCTACAATTTGTCCCTTTGGTAAACATAGACAGTGAATAAAATGCCTTGCAATGGCTGCACACGAGGGTGATTTAATACCATCATTCAGTTGACAGAGTGACTTGCAATGTCTGCACAAGAGGGTAAACCAACACCATACCAGCATCGAGTATGTGAAGATGTAAGGTATGATCTATGCAACAAAAATTCCTTCCAGTTGTTTAAGAAGTATTGAATAACATTGTATAGATTAAAACTTGTGGACTCTTAGCCTAATCCTCCAGGATCCCTTGATTTTCCCAAACCTATTGATAATCCCCCTAATCTTGCGATTACACATCTTATTTCTCACAAGTTTACTGATCCCCATCCCATAATATACAAATAAACCAGTGTTCAAACTCCACTGCCCACTAAGAATTTAATTTTCTAATAAAGGAGAAACAAGAACTAATGTTTGGACTCAGGTCGCTTTGTGTTTTATGTCCATCCTCCACCCATGATTTTCATTTCAGATCCTGCACCTTTTTTTATTATAACTTATTGAAATATGTCACTAATAAAGATGGATAAGGATCGAAAATGATGTCGAATTTTCTTGTAGCTTGCTTAACTTTGCACCATACCTATCCCTTCTATACCTAGCTGCAATTTTCTTCTACAAGAACATTTTGCAAAGGAGACACGCTTTCTTGTTCAACACTTTTCGGGGATAGTAATACATTTTTGTTTCTGTGATATCAATAGTCACATTTAAGGATGTTGTGTAAGAGAATTTTCACTCAGTTATTATTTCTAGATTGTTTTATATTTATCATTCTGTCAAATTTTGTAATTCTTCTAGCCATACTTAGGCATGGTGCCAATTCAGGACCTCAGGAGTTTTTTAAATGTGAAGCGTGAAAGTCTCTCGGAGTCATTAACTCACGCCTACTGTTAATTAACCCAATATTACTTTAACCATCCTTATCAAGGACTTCAACACTTCAACTATTCAACACTTCCCGAGTTTTCGATTGCGGAATTTGTACAAATCCCAAAATATTACGGGCTGGAGTAGTACGAACAAGTACAATAAATGCAGGCTGGACACCGTACATGTGGGACTCTGAAAGACAACGAGCTAGACTAATTTAATCAAATAGAAACAATAACCAAAGCTTGTTGGTGCCAAGTGTCCACCATGCTACAAACCCTGACATGTGGTTAACCATGTCTCATCCACGCAAATAATAACCATCTACACTAGAGATAAGGTCCTCCAATCTACCCACATATGCAAGCCATTTGTCACCTTCCTAAACTCTTCGTTACCTTATGCACTGCCATCTGTATTTACACCTTTGTCATTGGGCTTCGATCTGGAATCATTTTTCTACCCTTTATGCCTACATTTTACCCCTTTGGTAAACACAGGAAGTGAACAAAATGGCTTGCAATGGCTGCATAAGAGGGTGATTTAGTGCCATCCCTAAGTTGACAGAGCGGCTTGTAATGTCTACATATGAGGGTAAACCAACACCATCCCAACACAGAGTATGTGAAGATTTAAGGTATGATCTATGCAACAAAAATTCATGTCAGTTGTTTTAAGAGGTATTGAATAATATTGTATTGGTTAAAATGTGTGGACCCTTAGCCTAATTCTCCAGGATCCCTTGATTTTCCCGAACCTATTGATAATCCCCCTATTCTTGCGATTACACATCTTGTTTCTCACAAGTCTACTGATCCCCGTCCCATAATATACAAAGAAACCAGTGTTCAAACTCCACTTCCCACTAAGAATTTAACTTGACCTTTTATCTTCATCGTCCACCCAAGATTTCCATGTCAGGTCCTGCAATTTTTTTTTTTATAACCTACTAAAATATGTCACTGATAAAGATGGGTAAGAACATACAATGTTGTCAAATTTTCTTGCAACCTTCTTAACTTCGTACCATACTTAGTCCTTCTATACCTAGCTGCAGTTTTCATCTACAAGAACATTTTGCAAAGGCGACAAGATTTCTTGTTCAACACTTTTCGGGGATATAAATACATTCCTGTTTCCTTGATCCCAGTAGTCACATTTAAGGATGTTTTGTAAGAGCATTTTCACTCAAATATTATTTCTAGATTTTTTTATATATTTATTTTGATTTTCAACAGCTCCTAGTATTGAGCATTCATACCTGCAAACTGTAAATAGAAAACAACAAACAATGAATAGGAATGAAACCATGGTACTGAAACTTACTCGTGAATGGTGAATGACAGAATCACAGGTCCGATTGCAAGTGCAGGATCTCAACCATGCAAACTACAGCAACAAGTCCAACTGTGGATGCAAGAGCTCAACCTTGCAAAGTTGAAGCAAACAAGGGTGTATGATTTCAACCCTGCAAAGTGCAAGAACAGATCGATTTGCAGGTGAAGGACTTCAACCTTGCAAAGTTGAAGCAAAAAAGAGCAAGTGGCAAACAAAAAACTAGTGAGCAAGCACCAAGGGGTCCAACTACAGCTACAGGTCCTCAACTTTGCAAATTTGAAGCAAACAACAATAAGGAGCATCCAACAAACCAATGAGCAAGAAGCAACCAATGAACCAATAATGTGAGTGGACAACAATATTGCGCAAATTCATTGCGTACAAGATTGTATCAAAAAAATGGAAGAAAATGTATTGTGAGAGGCCTGTTAAGTAAACATTTAAGGCTATCAGGCCTCTTAAGTAAACATTTAAATCTGTTAGGAGTGTTTAAGGGCCTCGCGCTATGTAAACATTTAAAAAATAATGCATTGTGTCAGGTCTGTTTAAGTACTTAAAAATGAGTGTCGATGCTCAAAACTTTGTATATGTAAACATTTAAATAAAAGTAATAAAATTTAAAAAGAGTGTAGATGATCAAAACTTAGTACATGTTAACATTTAAAACATTGGGAATAGTGAAGCTGGCAATAAGATTTTGAATCTATTCTCCAATGAGATGATGACATATAAGGTATTTTTTTATTATAGAAAAAATAATGCTTTTAGTTATCTAGTTCGAACGATAGATATTATGCAAAAATTTATAGTCCGACAAATTAATATGAACTTATGGATCGCTATAGTCCCTTTATGCCTTAGAAAGAGACTAATAACACTATAATTTAAAGTATTATAGTGAAAACTAAATTTATTAATGATTAAATAGTGAAAAACATTAAAGTCTATATAAAAAAATTGTTAAAATGAAGGTAAATTATCTTTAAAAAACATTAAATTGTGAAAATGTAACCTCTCTTTAAAAATACATCCGAGCTAAGATCATGATAAAAAGGCATCCATGCTAAGATTATGATTTATAGCTAAAGTTCCTTCATTTTGAGTTTCAAATAGCTTGTTGGAAAGAATATTTTCGTTTTGAGTTTCAAGTAGCTGGTTGAAAGGAATATCAACATGTATAAACTACCTTTTTATTTTTTTCTCTCTCTCTCTCTCTCTATATATATATATATATATAACAAAACCCATTAGAAAAATCAAAACCATCAAAACTCTTAATATTATAAGAATCATTAATAGTGAAGTTAATATCATTATTAATATCGGATATGACAATAATATGGAAGTTAATACGCCCAACATTCTCGACAATCTCTTAATATTATGACAATCATTATTAATACGAGATATGACAATAATATGTAAGTTAATACGCCAACATTCTCTACAATCTCTTAATATTACGACAATCATTATGACTAGTGCACACTCCGACTGATCCCACACATGTAAATGTATTAGTGGAAGGTTGTTGAACAGACATTTTAAAGTGGTATTTTATAATCTGATTATGTAAATGTAAAAAAGTAAAGATGTTAATTATTAAAAGATTATTAATTGTGCCCATTGTTAATAGGTTAAATCTATCTATTTCAATATTATCAATTAAATAAAAAACTTTGAGCTTACACATCTTCCTTTTCAATAAAATAAATAAATACCTAATATATTTTTTCCTTTATTGATAAAATCTTATATATATCCTCCTTTACTAATTAAATTGAATTTCAATACTTTAATTAAATTTGATAATCATTCACATAATTATCTTTTCCAAAATTATACATATCTAAAAAGATTTACCTTAAACAAACACATCTTTTTAGTATTTTTCCTAAAAATTAAATTTAAAGCAATATAAATATTAAGATGTTTTTTAAGTATAAAATAGTTGGTGATAAAATATACTGTGAACCTTTACTTGTATACCCAAAAAAACACTTTAACATACCTAAAAAAAATTATTTAAACCAATTTGACATACCTAAAAAAAATTATAATAATAACAATCAGATAAGTTAAAAAAAACTTGTATACCCCTTTAAAAAAACACTTTTAACATACCTAAAAAAAATTATTTACTTGCATGCCCCTTAAAAACCCACTTTAACATACCTAAAAAAAATTATAGTAATAGCAATTAGATAAGTTAAAAAAAATAACATATTAACGATATTTAGATTGAACGGGTGAAAATGAGAAGGTTACACATTTGAAATTTAAAATGTGTACTCTTCCATATTTTATTTTAAAGTATTTTATTTTAAAGTTCTTTTCACTTACTCTAAGCTTTCCCTCTTCAATTTTATTAGTTGAATTTGAACATGTGTTTCTGGAAATTTGAACTTAAAAATGTTTTAGGTTTGTGTTTGAATAATGCCAGCAATAATTTTAGGGTTGAATATAAGGTAGGTTGATTTAAATTTTTGTGAATAATGTAATATTGTGTTTTGGGATATGATGATTAAAGTTTACTAAAATCTAAGAATTGTTCTATTGTATCTTTTTTAGTGTTATTAGTTCATGTCAAGAGAATATAGCAATGAGTTTGTTATTGATTTGATATTAATTTACCTTGTATTTTAAATTTATATGTGTAATGTAATGCTTAACTTAATAAAATAAATGTATATTTTTTGATATAATAAAAATATTTGTTTTTCTCATTTCTCATTTGTTGATATATTCCAAGTTTTATTGCTGCCTTTACTTATTTCAATATTTAAAATTAATTACATAATCAATAAACTTTTGGTTATAAGTACCTAGTACTTTTTAAAAAAAAAAATTAAGAAAAAATGTAAAAACGCCATGTGTTCTTTCATTATTACTATTCATTTATTTAATTATTATTGCATTTCAATAAACTTGGTTATAAGTACATAGTACTTTTTATATCAAAAATTAAGAAAAAAAGTAAAAATGCTATGTGTTCTCTCATTATTACTATCCATTTATTTCATTATTATTGCATTTATGCTTTTCTCTTATCATTAATACAAAGTGTACTCCTACTAGATTAATACAAAATTATACACATATAATTATGTATGATGACATATGTGTAATTTCTTTTTAATAATAATTTTGAATTTATTTTTAAATGAAAATAAATTAGCAAAAATATAGTTAAAAATGAAAAACAAAATGATATAGACAACTTATGTCCCACAAACAAGGGGGTCTCAGACACCAATTTAGTGTGCTGGCTTGGCCGTGACCTTAAAAATAGATTATTATTATTATTATTATTATACATATATCCCTTTTAATAATGATTTTGAATTTTTTTTTAATAAAGACAAATAATAATTATAACAAATTGACAATAGTTTTAAGGTTGTTGAAAATTTTAACTAGTTCAATAATCTTATTTAGTTACTCTCCATTTTCAAATTTACTTTTTCAAATTTACTTTGAAACTATTACTATTAATATAATTAATAGTTTACTTTACAACCCTTATAACCATGGACGAGTGTGAATATAATTAATGAATTTACTCATGTTTCCTCATGCACTGCATATTCCATTTAGATAATGAGATTAATTTCTGTTATGGCATAGTGCAATAATTTTTAATTTTGGGGAATATGTTGCATAATCCTATGAAACAATGGCATTAATCTCTATATTGTTGCAGTGCAATCATTCGTAATTTGGAGACCATGTAGTACATGTAATTGAAGATTACGCACATTTAGTGATACATTTACTGGTTCGTGGATAAGTACGCAGGCCTTTATAATCGGACTCTCTCAGTGAATTACTTGTTGACAGCCCTGCAGTTCACGCGGATTTCTCCCTCGTTGCCAGTCAATACCTCGATCTTTCCCATTTTTACCATCGCAGCAGCAAAGTTTTGCTGCCATCTGCGCATACTAAAGCTGCCGGAGTTTGCAAAAACCAATTTCTTGGTGTTGAAGTTTGTCAACAGCGTTGCATCGGAGGTAAACAAACCGCGGTTCTTGATGACGCCGTCGTAGTAGAGATTGTCGAGAATGTTGGGCGTATTAACTTCCATGGGCACGGTCGTTTTGTTGTTGGGGCTGCCATTGGGACACCTAGCCTTCAGCTTCATAGCGTACACAGGATCGAGAGATGGGTCAGTCGGATGCGTACTGTTGAAGTTGTAGAGCCTGGTCACAAATGAAGAGCAATGCGAGACACCAATTGTGTGGGCACCTGTATCACAGCTCAGAGAACAAGATGGTCAGTATACTCACTCTAACATTAAGATATAAAAATAGTATTAGGTTATACAGGTCTTTTAATATACCAGACAGTGTAACCATCTCGTCCTGGGATAGTCCTTTGGCTGCAAATCTCTGAGTTAACTGGGTTACATTGAAGGAAGGGGGAGGTAGATTTGCCGGGATATCTGAAGCTAGTGAAATACTTCCATCCCTTCGTCCAGCCGGGACATCCCATGTTAGGGGATATGGAAGTGGAGATGCCTGCAATTAATTTGTTCGTCATAAGAATGAATTGGACATTATTTTTCTGCTATGCTATATCTAGTTTGGAGGACAAGATTACCAGCTTTGCACTATCTCTAGCGGCAAATGCGAGGATATCTGCGCAAGAAACTGTTTTGGGGCACATAGCCTCTAGCTTGGCTTTCGCTCTGTCAATCACGTCGAATCCGTGAAGACTTGGATTGTTAGCAGGTGAATCTTTCTCTGCCACATTTTTCCCCATAGAATCAATGAGAACCGACCCATCGCATCCCTGTAAGTGCACGTTCACCGTTGAGACATTTACATTTCAAAAGCCCAATACAATTGCATCGGAGTAAATAATATAAATATAAGCAAATCCATACCCTAACGAAACAATCATGGAAATGCATCCGTACTAATCCAGCAGCTACTTCAGGATTGTTTATGAAAGCATCTTTCACCACCTCAAACACAGCGAATTCTGCATCCGGACAGCTCAAACTGTAGAAACCCTCTCTAAGACCTTCATGAACACCCGGTCCAATTCCAATATTAAGACCAGGTGTTTCAACACGAACGCTTATTGCAGCACCAACCAAGGCATAGAATAACACGGCGAAGAAAGCCGATTTGCAGCAACCATTCGTCTCCATTTCACGACACTGAACATACAGCGAAGCCATTAATGATTTGTTGGACAAACAAATATAGAGTCTACTAATTCCAATGAACAAAACATTTCTAGTGAATTGAAGCATTCCTAATCTATTGTTACTACTGAAATTCTAACCAGGGATTACCGCATAGAGGACCTCGTAAGCTGTATGCTGGAAAGTCTGGAGAAACAAGTATTTGAAGCTACGTACTTATAGATTTGTCGAGTGTTGTGGAATCACCATTTGTGAAACTGAATTCCACATGTCATCTCCTGGCTTTGGCCCATTCCATGTTCCTTTAAGCGCCCATTTAGGAGGAACACTTATCATTGTTGGTTGGTATTCGTTGAAAAATCAATATCGAATAACATACAGCTCAAAACTCCATACAGGCTCCAGCACTTCCTTGCATGGCTTCTTATTTTATTATATAATTGGACCTATTTAACTAAACATTATGCTCCATTATGCTCAGATCTCGTAGATGGTATATCGTGCATTACTATTATATTTTTTAGCAAATTTAAAAGGCACGCACAGTTCACCTATGGTACACCATTGGTGTTGTATGTCGTATTTTAATTTAGTCAAGAAGAATCAGCATATCACAATGTCTAATGTCATGTCTTATATCCCGAATCCGGCAACGAAAAAATCCATATGATTGATCCAGAAATATCTGTAAAGCTCAGTATGGCTTTATCGAATTGTTGGTACAGATACGTTGCTTTCACTTTGCATTCTATTGGTTCGAATATGATTTTAAAACGTCTACCGACTGGGCGTGCTTTTTACGCCTCCCATGGCGGCTACCGGCTGAATATAGATATTGTTCGACTGTTAGAATAGCATGTAGCATTGCTGGACAAGAATCATCTCTGTATTATTTAAGAAGTGCAAACTAAATTAGTCAAAGTGCCGACTAATTTCTTTGCGAACAATATCTGCTATGCGCCTCAAGCCTAGAAATCCATAGGGCACTTTTATGCATATTGAGAAAGACATGGTAAAACATCTTTCTATGGTCGCAGCTATGAAGAAGTGATAGTGCACACAGTCGGAATGTATTTGTGTTTGGCAGTGAACGGAAGGAGATCATTAAAGGTTACAAAGCAAGTGACACTTGTTAAGACCTTATGTGTACAGCCCAATACGAGGGAAAATAGTGGCAACAATAAGGAGGGAAAACAATACAAACATTAATGGTGGAAGAGTCGTTCCAAGTGTGTGTGGTTTAATTTTGTATTTATTAATGGTGGAAGAGTCGTTCCAAGTGTGTTTGTTTAGTTGTGACTGCAAAAATCTGCAGCCAACAGAACTTTGTCACGCTAACTGTCATCAATAATTTCATGAAAACACGAACCATTCTGATTCATTAATATGTTAGACTTATTTTCTGTTGATTTCTTGAAAAATTGATTGTTCATATCCAATTTCTGGGTGAACAGTGATCTTCTACTATTCAATACCTTTCCAATGTCTACTTTCATGCTCAATTTTGAGTTTTGAGCAGGAAGTTATGGATACTTGAACAATTTGTCTTTTCAATGATGCAATCCCTAAACATGGATTCTTCCATCTCAAAGCCGAATTAGCTCTTGGATCCGTGTTGGATCCTCTATTTAGGTTTACAGACCATCTTTACTTCATTAGGTGTAGGTATGTACAAATCAAAAAAATTCAAGGGCTCCTTCTTTAAGTCCCCTTTTTTTGTTCTTAAAAACAATTTTTAGGCATCAGCCCTTTTTCTTCAGCCCCCGAACGCATGTGACCACGCACTGTGACCGAGTGTTGCAAGGCACTTATCCTGTGCTTTGAGCCTCTGGAACTTCGTAACTTCGGGCTTCAAAGGTTTTCCTTTCACCTCACCTCATTTCCTCCGAACACCGAAGTGGCGAACATCCGAACAACTTCCTCACTGAAAAAACAAATTGTTCAAGTATCCATAACTTCTTGCTCAAAACTCATAATTGAGCATGGAAGCAGGCATTAGAAAGGTCTTGAACAATAGAAGATAACTGTTCACCCATAAATTGGATCTGAACAGTCAATTTCTCAAGAAATCAACAACAAAGAAGTTTGATATATTAATGAATCATAATGGTTTGTGTTTTAGTGAAATTATTGAGAACAGTTAGCTTGACAAAGTTCTGTTGGATGTAGATTTTTGCAGAATTAACAATTGTCAAAATGAAACAGAGTTATCACAAAGTGCAGAGAGATGGATGATGCACAAGAGACTTACAGTTAGGAAGATGAGATTAGAGGAATGGATGTCCATTTGGGAGTTGAAGGAACAAACTCCAATGGATATGGAGAAGGAAATGATGATAACATGAATATGCTGGAGACCATTAGAAATTTGCAGAAAGATGTCCAGAGTCACAAGGCTGATAATGAAATCTTATGAAAGCCAAGGAGCAACAGGAAGACTTCAATATGAAGTTAATGAAGAGCCTGAACATAATTGAAAAGAAGTTGGATAAGGAGAGTGGCTCCAGCAAGCCAGGAAGCCACAGGACCCCTGAGGAAAAAGGAAGATCCACGAGTGATGGAAAACAACACCATCACTCTCAAAGACAATCCAAAAAGAGGGCACATAAGAGCTCAAGTCCATTCCCTGCCAAGAAGCACAAGAGGTTTGAGGTGGATGAATTGAAAGGAGAACTGAACAAAATCAAACCCCCTACCTTTGATGGTGAGCACAAGAAGGATAAATATGTAGAGACATGGTTGTTGGGCGTGATAAATTATTTTCAATTGCATAATTATTGTTCGCATGTAGAAGGAAGAATTGCTATCTATCAACTCAAGGGAAAAACATCTATGTAGTGGGATCAACTTGTGCAGGTGCAACACATTAGAGAGAAGAATGTTACATGGAAGGAATTCAAGAAGCATTTTGAGAAGAAATACTTAACCAAGAGGTATTATGACAAAAAGATGAAAGAGTTCTTTGAACTCAAATTCAACAGCATGACCATTGATGAGTATGAAAGGAGATTTTTTAAATTGTTGAAGTATGTCTCCTTCGTCAAGGAAGAGACAGTAAATATTCAAAGATATTTGAGTGGGCTGCCATCTTTCATCAGTGATAAAATTCAGTATGATGATCCTAAAACTTTGGAGGAAACCATAAGGCGAACCAAGTGCTTATATGATTAGCAAAAATGAAATCCTACTTTCTAGAAGGCTTGGGAGGACAAGAAGAAGTTTAAGAGGGAACAAGGGAAAAAGGGGAACAAGCCACCCTTTTTCATAAACAATCCTCAAGGACAACCATCTTTTAGAGAGCACATAATGGCCGAGGTAGGTGGCCAAAGGCCAAGGAAACCACCTATTCAATGGTGGGGTTGTAAAGGAGACCATAAGTATAGAGATTTCCCTCACAAAAGTGACAAAGTGAGAGTTTTCCACAATGTACAGCAAGCTGAAATAGTTTAGGACATGGACATAAGTATTTCAAGGATCTATGCATCCCTGAAAAACAAGCAAGCAAAATTTCAATCACACATGATTGAAGTATAAGGTATGATTAATAACCATGCCTTTACTATTTTAATAGATTCAGGAGCTAGTCATAGTTACATAGATCCTAAGGTAGTGGAAAGATTGCATTTGTCAAGAAGCAAGCATGAGAAATTTTGGTTGGTGCTGCTGGCTACAAGAGCCAAGAGAAAAGTTGTTGAGTTGGTTAAAGCATGTCCAGTGGACATGAATGGGCTAAGTACCAAGGAAGATTTGAACATCCTTCCCTTGGGTTCATTTGATTGTCTAATTGGTATGGATTGGTTGGACCAACACCATGATGTTTTAGATTGTTATAACAAAGCATTTACTTTCCTGAATGAGGAAGGGAACCCAAGAACAGTCCAAGGAATTCCCAGGGCAGTTATTGTCCGAGAGATCTCAACAATGCAACAAAAGAAGTGCTACAGGAGGGCCTGCAAAATATTTTCAGCCCATATAGAGGAAGCACCTAAGGATAAGTTACCAAATATTGAGGATCATGTAGTTCTAAAATATTTTGAGGATGTGTTAAGGGAGATACCGATATTACCTCCTAAAAGAGATGTTGATTTCTCTATAAATTTGACGCCTGGAGCAACTCCTGTATCCAAGACTCCCTACCAAATGAGTACACTGGAGTTGAAGGAACTGTAAATGCATCTTGAATAACTTCTAAGGAAGGGGTATATATGCACAAGTTGTTGGACAAATGAGAGGGGGGGGTGAATAAGTTGTTACCGTTCTTAAACAAATATGCTTATTTTAAACTCTTTACAAAGCACTCAATGAAAATCACAATAATGCAGGGAGGTAAGCAATAGAATATTCAACATCAATCACACACATCAAATATATAGAGACAAATATTTCCTGAAGAAACCCTTAAAGGGAAAAACCTCTTCTTCTTGATATGATAAGTAATCTTTATTTTTTGTACATTATCATTCTTATGAACACCAATTCATTGTGAGGCTACCACCTCTGTTTTGCAAGCTGCAACTTGCTGAGAGCACCAACTCTCTTGTTTATCTAGCACCCATTAGAAGGAAGCACCAACTCCTTGGTTTTTCTATCACCCACTAGAAGGAAACACCAACTCCCTAAGTGTTCCAGCACCAAATGGATGGAAGAACCAATTTCCAGACACACAGGCACTGACCTGTATAACAGAGAAAAATAGTTCTCCCTTGCGCCGCCCTGCCACCCTGGTTTTTCTAGCTGCAACCAGAAGGAAGCTACAACTCCCAGTGTTCAAGCACCCACTTGAAACTTTTGAGGACAACAGTCCTCCCTAGAACCTCCCTACCACCCTGAAATATAAATCTTTGCTTTCTTGAATTTATCACACTGACACATCATTTATCTATGGCTTACCAGTCTCATCACTGTTCTGCTACACTACTATGCTCTGCCTGCATCAGTGTCTCTCTCCTCGTGTCTGCTGTGCTTTCTGTTCTTCTCTCAAATATGCATTTATGTTCCTTGTTTCTTCTGAGCTTTACACTCTGTATCTTCTTTCCATTCTATGCACCATGCCTCTTCTGTGCGCTTCAACTCCTACACACAACATGCTTCTACGCGCATGAATCTCACTCAACAACAACACTCATCTTTTATTTGTTCTGTGTTTTTATATTCTCTCTGTACCAACTGCATCCAATGCGTAATGCCTTTGCATTCTCTTCACAGCGTCATTGTTCCTCCCTTGTGTTTGTTTACTACCTCTCTTCCTCATTACTGCATAGCTAACTCGCAGTACACTTTCACTTCTCTGTTCTACATAGTTTTTTCATGTCGAGTCCTCTGCCTGATCATCATGGCAACTCTTCGTCATCCCTAGAAGTTAGCTCAATGCATTCATCATCAGTGGGTGTTATGCTGAGATTCCTTAGATTCTCTAGCAGTCGATACTCTTCGTCTTCTATGTCAGTTACAACTAGTCGACTATGACTTCTTTGGCTTCTAAGCCCCTTCCTTCGTGTGACCACAGGCGGTGACAAAGTGCTTATTCAAAAGGCACTTCCCGATTTATGTCTAGTGAGAGATGGCTTCGTTTCATGATATGACCTTGGGTTATGAGCTTCATGTGACCACGCGATTGCGGGCGCGTCCATAGGCGGTTTGAGGGAAACCCGCTTTTCTCCCCGCAATTCATTACAAGCCTCCACCCATCCTTTCTCCAAAACCATGGTTTCAATTGCGGCCCGCTCATGAAAAATTAAGGCCCGAGCATGTTTTGGCCCAACAATGGAGCATGACCGTCGATCTCACGATCTTGACGGTGCTCTTAAACGGATGGTTCAAATCTGTCCTCTCAAGTCTGCAGACCAGATCTCTCCTTCCTCCATCAACGACTGAGGTTTCCTTCGTGATCTATGCTCCGAGAGTTTCAACTCTCAAACCCTGTTGTTGCTGACTGGATATCTTCCGAAATGGAAGATCTGCTGACATATTTCCTCTTCAATCGACGACTCTGTCTTCTTTGCTTTGTCCACGCACAATCCTTGGTATCAATGATCATATGACACGTGTCCCTACAAACCAACGGACGAGATTGATTTCGCCTTTCAGGCTTCGGGAGTTTCAATTCTCAAACTCTGATTGCTCTCAGAGCATTTCACCCAGAGTCCACGATCCAACGATGCGTGTCCCTCTTGGATCAATGGTCGAGATATCCTTCGGGTCTTCGGACTTTGAAGATTTCAATTTTCAACCTTCGCTTGCTCAGAACGTTTTTGGACAGAGTCCACAGATTCCTGCCATGTGTTCTCCTTGAATCAACGGTCCTCGTTTACTTCGGGACCTCGACACTTCGACAATCTCAAACCTTTATGCTTCGCATTTTCCCAGAGATGACAATATATTGACATGTGTCCTATTTAATCCAATGACTATCCTTCACTCTGGGACTTCGGCCTTTGGCAATCTCAAACTTTTCTCCTTCGCGTTTTCCTGGAGAAGCTTCGTCCGGAGTTCACGATCTGTTGACACGTATCCTGCTACATGATCAACAATCGAGAATACACCCAAAGTGATCTTCAAAACAGACGAATCGTATCCACTTTGGGTCTTTGGCATTCGGGACTTCGGGTCCTTGGGCGAGAACTGGTGTTAAAACTCCCGAAGAAAAACTCCCGAAGTGACGTAACTCTTGCATCACTTGATGACATATCACGAGCCGAGCAGCTTTCTCGTGTCACTCAGATTTGTGATTTCCACATACCTGAAATGACGAATCAACTTGACACTTGTCATTGTCTAATTTCACCACGTGTCCTTGCTGACGTGGTCTGCCACGTGTCCTTTATGACATGGTCTTCCATGTGTCCTTGCTGACGTGGTCTACCACATGTCCTTGAGGATGAGATTTGTTGACGTAGATCTCCCTGATCTAATGATCATTGTATAATCTCCATATCTGACGGTCCTTATTCATTTCGGATTTCTGGGCTTCAAGTTTTTCAAATCTCAAACTTTCAGGAGCGTAACCTCCTTGCATCTCTATATCCAAAGTGAATGTTGTTCGTTTGATCAGGATCTTAGATCGATGGCTCGATATTTCTGCGATGCAAATTTTCTAGCTTATCCCATCCTTCCACTCGAAATTGATCCGACCGCCGACGAAACTTTGCATTCCGAGGATTTCAAATCTCAAACTTCCCTGAGTGTAAACTCCTCGCATCTTTAGACCCGAACTAAATGTTGTTCGTTGATCATGTTCTCAGATCAATGGCTCGATCTTTCTACGATGCAACTTTGCTAGCTTATCCTGTCCTTCCACTCGAAGCTGATCTGACGGTTTTCGTTTACTTCGGCTCTTCAGACTTCAGGTTTTTCAAGTCTCAAACTGAAAAATCCTCGAAGTGAATTGATTCGGAGTTGAGGATCGTGTGCCACCTGTCAGTCTTGACGATGGACAGTCCCTGCTTATTTTGGGACTTCGGGACTTTGAAAAGTCTGCTCTCCTATGCTTATCAAAGGCGTAGCCTTCATGCATTTATCTGTGGATCCAGTGAATATTGATCCTTCGTGCTCAGATCCAACGATTGATATATGTTCTCCTCTTCTGCGCGCTCCTCCTACGAGTCTTTCTCTTGGACCTCGGCTGCACTTCTCTAAAGCACAAAGTGTTATCTCTTCTAAGATTTGATATCTGCATACTGTTCGCTCCTCCTCCTAAGATTACACTTATTTCTAAGCTTTGATCTTTGCATGCTCACGCTATTCCTCTTGAGCTTTGATTTTCATACTGTTCACTTCTTCTCCTGAACTTATGCTTTCCCTTTTTTCCATCATTGTTGCTTTCCTCATTACTTCTTTTCTTTCCTGTAAACATACCACTGTCGCTGTTGTTCTTGCCATCAATGACAAGCACACTCTGCCTGTAAACATGCCAACAATATCCCCCTTTGGCATTGATGGCAACCCTCAAAGGTTGTGCTAGTTTGTTTGGACCTTCAACTATAGCATCTGGACCACTCCTTTTCTCCCCCTTTGACATCAATGTCAAAGAAAACATGCTCCCCTTGAGTTGTTGCAGTACTTTTCGGAGGTATTAGATATTCAACCAATACATACTCCCCCTAACAGGATGGATTCTCTTATTTGAGTCCTACAGAGTATTTGTATCTAACTCAGAGTCTTCTCCTTCTGATTCTTGGACCTGTTCATCTTCAACTTCAACTGTGTCCTATGTAGCAGACTTAATATTGCTCACCTCTCTTTCTTTGACTCCTTCATCAACCTTTTCTTGTCATAACTGAATGACTCCCCGTGTCACTCTTCTATGATCTTCTATTACAACAAATTCATTTTTCTGAATCTATGATTCCTACAATCTAAGGCTTTTATGACCATATTCATCACAAGGAAAAATAATAACCATTACAAACACTCTCATACCTCCTTTGATTTATCCCTGAAGGTGTCTCTCTTATAAACTTACTTTGAGGTGTCTGAGTAGCTTTTGGGTGTCTTTCTTGCTCTGATCTTCTAAATATTGTAGTATTGCTTTCATTCTTTGAACATGAAGAACCTGAGTCATACCTTCTTTCCCTTTTTACAAATGAAGAACTTGCATCAGGTTTCTTAGGAGTACCAATTTCTTCCTTGTTGTATCCAAGACCGGATTTGTCATTTGGTGATCTCTGACTATCCAAGATCTCATCCAGGATCATGGAACTGTTCAAGAACTTGATTTGGGTGTTTGACTTCTCAACCTTCTTTCTAAGATTCACAACTTCTGCTTCCATCTTATGACATGATTCTTCTTCTACTTCTTCTTTTCTTTCATGGGAGGATTCAATATCAACATCATTATCTGTCCTTATGCCTTTAGCCACCATTTGTCTCGAGTTTACATTTTTTACCTTACAATCTTCTTCAAAGATCACTTTTCCTGTTTTGATTTTACTCATAAATAAAAGCTTATCCTTGTCTCCAGTCATGTGCTTGGAACATCCACTGTCTAAATTCTAGGAGTGATTTTGTTTTTGAGTTGAAAGTACTAGACCACATTTTTCACTATCTTTCTTTTTCCATGTGCTGCCATTTCTAGAAAAGAGCTTTATCCTTGGATCTTCTTTGTAATTTTTCAGATGACAGTTTGCAGCTTTGTGGCCAAAGTTATGACAGTTATAACATTCAAGCTCATTGTTCAATAGGTCAAAGTGATTGTTGCAACGTTGTATACTCATTGACTGTTTATTATTTATTGACCTCCTCAGTTGCATATATCTAAACTTAAATTGACAATTTGTAATCTGTGGTTGTTTGTTACTTGGTTGTCTCATTCTTTGTTGTGGTAGATAATTATTCCTTGGGTGTCTTGATTTCTCATGTCTAAATCTTAAGGAACAATTTACAACTTTGTGGCCAAAGTTAGAACAGTAGAAACAATATCCATAGAAAAACTCTTTGTAACTGGAAAATGGATGTCTTCTTTGAGCAGGTCGATTTCTTCCATGTTGATGATTTCCTTGAGCATAGGGTGTATTGTTTCTTTGATCTACAAATTCAGTTCTGGCACCTTTTCCTTTACTCCTGCTTGGCAACTGATTATCTTCATTTGCTTCTACAGGTTTGTTGTTGTCATTGGCGGCAACAAACTTGATGATTTCTTTGTTGCTTGGCTGACCACTACTTGATCCCTCTTCATAACCCAAACCAGTTTTCAACTTTGGATTCCTTTTCTGATTCATAATGGTGGTTAATCCTTCTAAGGCTTTGATGCTTGACAGATTCTGGTGATACAAGGCTTGAAACTTCTCCAACTCTTTTCTAGTTTTCACTATTTCTTCTTCCATAGTTTCGCATCTTGCCTTCTTCTCTGATAACTATTGTTTCAGAATGTCCTCTATTTTATTTGCCTCTTCTAATTACACTTTTAGTAGGGCAAAGTATTCATTGGGTTTTTTACTGCCTTTCTCGAACTGTATCATAAATTGTTTTTGCTTTCTCTTCTTAAGCCTAAGTCTGTCAATCTCTTCCAAAGTGCTAATCAACTCTCCTTCCAAGTCAACCTCAACTTATTCATCATTAACATCACTTCCTGTGATTTTATTATCATATTCCTCTTTGGCCATAAACACGAAGTCATTTACCTTATCTTCACAGGAGGAGTCACTATATGTGTCTTCTGAAGAGTCATCATTGTTTACACATAAAGTTTTCTTTTTACCAAATATTTTGGATTTGTACTTCTCTTCACCTTCAGAGTTATGGTCATTCCTTTTGTGTGGGAACTTAGATGCAAAGTGACCTATCTTTCCACAGTTAAAACATTTGAAGGGAAACTTGCCTTGATACTTGCCTGACCCTTTCTTTAGTCTTCTCACAATTTTTTTTTCAATTTGATCAGGCTCAAATTCCTCATTCTTATCTTCTTTAAAAGAAGCTTCTTTAGTGTTGGATTTATCTTTACCTATCCTCATTTCATATGCAGTCAATATTCCTAGAAGTTGATCAAAATCCAAAGATTTTAGATTATTAAGTTATTCTAAAGTAGAGACCTTTGGGTTGAACCTATCTGGCAGAGATCTCAAAATTTTCTGAACTAAAGAGGCTTCCTCAATTTTTTCACCAAGAGATTTCATTGTATTTACTAGTTCTTCAACTCTCAAAAAGTACTTCCCAATAGTTTCATCTTATTTCATCTATAGTTGTTCAAGCTTGGCATCCTTTACCTTTTCATTACCTTCATAACTGCTAATGAGTTTGTCCCACATGTCTTTGACATTTTCTAAGTGCATAACTTTTACAAATTCTACTTTTGCAAGCCCACTCAGAATAACATTCATAGCCTTAGTGTTGAAGCTGAATTCTAGCTTGTCATCCTTATTAGCTAGTACAACTGGCTTTACATAACCAATCTCTGCCACATCCCAGGCATCTGCACCTAAAGCCATTATGTAGGTTCTCATCCTAACTTTCCAGAAGGAAAAGTTTGTTCCATTGAATAGAGGGGCCTTATTGGTTGAATTTACTTCATGGCTTGACATGTTTAAGCTTATTGATCTACCTTTAAATAAAAGGAACTGGCTCTGATACCAATTGTTGCACAACCGAGAGGGGGGGGGTGAATCAATTGTTACCGTGCTTAAACAATTATGCTTATTTTAAACTCTTTACAAATAACTCAATGACAATCACAATAATGCAAGGAGGTAAGCAATAGAATACTCAACATCAATCAGACACATGAAATATACAGAGACAGATATTTCCTGAGGAAACCCTTAAAAGGAAAACCCTCTTCTTCTTGATATGATAAGTAATCTTTATTTTCTGTACATTATCATTCTTATGAGCACCAACTCATTGTGAATCTACCACCTATGTTTTGCAAGATGCAACTTGATGAGAGCACCAACTCTCTCATTTATTTAGCACCCACTAGAAAGAAGCACCAACTCCCTAGTTTCTCTACACCCACTAGAAGGAAGCACCAACTCCCTAAGTGTTCCAGCACCTAGAACCAACTGGATGGAAGCACCAACTTCGAGTCACACAGGCACCAACCTGTATAAAAAAGAACAATAGTTCTCCCTTGCACCACCCTGCCACCCTGGTTTTTCTGGCTGCAACCAGATGGAAGCTACAACTCCCTGTGTTAAGGCACCCACTTGAAACTTCTGAGAAAAACCGTTCTCCCTAGCACCTCCCTACCAACCTGAAATATAAATATTTCCTTTCTTGAATTTATCACAGTGATATAAAATTTATCTATGGCTTACCAGTCTCATCACTGTTTTGCTACACTGCTCTTCTCTTCCTGCATCAGTGTCTCTCTCCTCATGTTTGCTATGCTTTATGTTCTTCTCTCATATATGCATTCTTGTTCCTTGCTTCTTCTGCACTTTATGCTGTATATCTTCTTTCCATTCTATGCACCACGCCTCTTCTGTGCACTTCAACTCCTATACACAACATGCTTCTACCCGCATGAATCTCACTCAACAACAACACTCATCTCTTCTTTGTTCTGTATTTTTATATTCTCTATGCACCAACTGCATCCTATGCGCAATGCTTATGCATGATCTTCACAACGTCACCGTTCTGCCCTTGTGGTTGTTTACTGCCTCTCTTCCTCATTACTGCATAGCTAACTCGTAGTACATTGTCACTTCTCTGTTCTACATGTTTTTGTCATGTCGAGTCCTCTGCCTGATCATCATGGCAACTCTTCGCCATCTTTGGTGGTTAGCTCAATGCATTCATCATCAGTGGGCGTTATGATGAGATTCCTTAGCTTCTTTGGCAGTCGAGATTTTTCATATTCTCTATCAGTTACAACCAGTCGACTATGAATTCTTTGACTTCTAAGCCCCTTCCTTCGTGTGACCATAGGCAGTGACCAAGTGCTTATTCAAAAGGTGCTTCCCGATTTCTGTCTAGTGAGCGCTGGCTCCATTTCACGATATGACCTTGGGCTATGATCTTCATGTGACCATACGATTGCGAGTGCATCCATAGGTGGTTTGAGGGAAACCCTCTTTTCTCCCCGCAATTCATTACATGCCTCCACGCGTCCTTTCTCCAAAACCATGGTTTCAATTACAGCCCGCTCATGAAAAATTAAGGCCCAAGCATGTTTTGGCCCTGCAATGGAGAATGATCGTCGATATCACGATCTTGAATGTTCTCTTGAATGGACAGTTTAGATATGTCCTTTCAAGTCTGCGGACCAGATCTCCACTTCCTCCATCAACGGTTGAGGTTTCCATCGTGATCCAGGCTCCAGGAGTTTCAACTCTCAAACCCTGTTGCTGCTAACTAGATATCTTCCAGAATGGAAGATTTGCTGACATCTGTCCTCTTCAATCGATGGCTTTGTCTTCTTTCCTTTGTCCACATGCAATCCTTGGTCTCAATGATCAGATGACACGTTTCCCTCCAAACCAACGGATGAGATTGATTTCGGCTTTCGAGCTTTGGGAGTTTTGATTCTCAAACTCTGCTTGCTCTCGGAGCATTTCAGTCGGAGTCCACGATCCAATGACATGCGTCCCTCTTAGATCAACGGTCGATATCTCCTTTGGGTCTCCAGACTTTTGAGATTTCAATTCTCATCCTCCGCTTGCTCAGAACTCTCTTAGCTGAAGTCCACATATTCCTGCCATGTGTCATCCTCGAATCAATAGTCCTCGTTCGCTTTGGGAATTTGGCACTTCAGCAATCTCAAACCTTTTTCCTTCGCGTTTTCCCAAAGATGAAAATCTACAAACGCGTGTCCTCTTTAATCCAACGACTATCCTCCGCTTTGGTACTTCGGCCTTCAACAATCTCAAACTTTTCTCCTTCGAGTTTTCCCGGAGAATATTTTCCCAGAGTTCACGAACCGTTGACATGTATCCTTCTACATGATCAACGATCGAGAATACACCTGAAGTGATATTCAGATCATACGACTCGTATCCACTTCGGGTATTCGTCATTCGGGACTTCGGGTCTTTGGGCAAGCACTAGTGTTAAAACTCCCAAAGAAAAACTATTGTAGTGACGTAACTCTTCCATCACTCGATGACGTGTCACGAGCCGAGCAACTACCACGTGTCACTCAGATTTGTGATTTCCACGTACCTGAAATGTCGAATCAACTTGACACTTGTCATTATCTAATTGTGCCATGTGTCCTTGCTAACGTGGTTTTCCACTTGTCCTTGCTGACTTGGTTTGCCATGTGTCCTTGCTGATGTGGTCTGCCACATGTCCTTGAGGATGAGGTTTGTTGATGTAATCTGCTGACGTAGATCTCCTTGATCTAACAGTCATTGTTTGATCTCCATATCCGACAGTCCTTATTCATTTTCGATTTTTGGGCTTCGGGTTTTCAAATCTCAAACTTTTAGGAGCGTAACCTCCTTGCATCTCTATATTCGAAGTGAATGTTGTTCATTCGATCGGGATCTTAGATAGACGACTCAATCTTTCTGCAATGCAAATTTACTAGCTTATCCTATCCTTTCACTCGAAATTGATCTGACGACTGATGGAACTTCGCATTCCGGGGATTTCAAATCTCAAACTTCCCTGAGTGTAAACTCCTCACATCTTTAGACCCGAACTAAATGTTGTTCGTTGATCATGTTCTCAAATCAACGACTCGATCTTTCTGCAATGCAACTTTGCTAGCTTATCCTGTCCTTCCACTTGAAGTTGATCTGACGACTGTTGATTACTCTGGCTCTCTGGCTCTCCGACTCTCCAGACTTTGGTGTTTTAAAGTCTCAAACTGAAAAATCCTCGAAGTGAATTGCTCTGGAGTTGAGGATCGTGTGCCACTTGTCAGTCTTGATGATGGACGATCCCTACTTACTTCGGGACTTTGACAAGTCCACTCTCCTACGCTCATCAAAGGTGTAGCCTTCATGCATTTATCTTTGGATCCAATGATTATTGATCCTTCGTGCTTAGATCCAACATCTGAGATCTGTTCTCCTCTTATGTGTGCTCCTCCTATGAGCCCTTCTCTTGGACCTCGACTGCACTTCTGGAAAGCGTAAAGCGCTCTCTTCTAAGCTTTGATCTCTGCATACTATTCGCTCCTCCTCCTGAGATTACGCTTCTTTCTGAGCTTTGATCTCTTCATGCTCACACTATTCCTCCTGAGCTTTGATTTTCATATTGTTCGCTTCTTCTCCTGAACTTGTTCTTTCCCTGTTTGCCATCATTGTTTCTTTCCTCATTGCTTATTTTATTGCCTGTAAACATACCACGGTCGCTGTTGTTCTTGCCATCAATGACAAGCACACTTTGCCTGTAAACATGCCAACACAAGTGTGTCACCTTGGCGTGCCCTAGTTTTATTTGTAAATAAGAAGGACGGGACATTGAGGTTGTGTATTGATTTCAGGCAGTTAAACAAAGTAACTGTAAAGAACAAATATCCATTGCTAAGGATAGATGACCTCTTCGATCAATTGAGGGAGGCAAAAATATTTTCAAAGATTGACCTCAGATCTGGTTATCATCAAGTAAGGATTAGAGATGAAGACATCAACAAGATGACCTTCAGGACAAGGTACAATCATTATGAATTCACAATGGTTCCATTTGGGCGATCAAATGTGCTAGTTGTTTTCATTTGCTTAGTGAATGGTGTTTTCCGGGAATACTTAGACAATTTTTTCATTGTCTTTTTGGATGACATCCTTGTATACTCCAAGTCAGAAGAAGAGCATGGGCATCACTTTTGAGGATGGTGTTACAAGTGTTAAGAGAGCACCAGTTGTATGCCAAATTGACCAAGTGCTCATTTTATTAGAACCGAATTCACTATTTGGGGCATATCATATCTGAAGAAGGGATAGTAGTGGACCTTGAAAATATTGAAGCTATTAAAGGGTGGAAAACACCTAAGAATGTGACATAATTCATATCCTTCATGGGTCTAGTTGGCTACTACAGAAGATTCATTACAGGGTTTTCAAGGATTGCTCACCCGATTACTTCCTTACAAAGAAAGGGGGTGAAGTTTCAGTGGACATCAGAATGCGAAAGAAGCTTCCAACATTTGAAGCATTTGTTAACTAGTGCTCCAATTCTGAGAATAACAGATCCTAATGAGGATTTCATGATTTGCACATATGCATGCAAAGAAGGACTTGGTGGAATCCTCAGTGAGAACGGATTTGTGGTATCTTTTGAATCCAACAAATTGAAAGAGAATGAAAGGCTCTATGCCACTCATGATTTGGAGTTGGTAGCCATAGTGCATGCCTTAAAGAAATGGAGGCACTATCTCATGGGAAAAATATTTGAGTTGAGGATAGGCCATAATAGTCTGAAATATTTATTTGATCAACCAACTTTAAGTGCCAGGCAGAGCAGATGGTTGGAATTCCTTTGTGGGTATGACTTTGATATCAAGCACATCAAAGTAAAAGAGAACAAAGTGGATGATGCACTCAAAATGAGAGTGCATGAACTGCATGCTACAACCATTAGCATGTATCAAACTGAGCTTAAAGACATAATTTATGAGGTTGCAAAAACAAATTTGCAGTACATGGAGTAACAAAACTACAACAAGGTAAAATGCAGCAGAACGTTGAAGATTATAAATTGGAAAATGATGAAATTCTCTTGTAAATGAACATAATTTATGAACCCAATTGTCATGAATTGAGGAGTGTGATCTTGAAAAGGATGCATAATGTACCTTATGTTGGGCACCCAGGATATTAGAAAACCATTGCAATTGTCAAGAGACAATACTATTGGCCAGGCGTGAAGAGGGAAATTAATGAGTACATTGCTAAATGTATGGAGTTTCAAAAGGTCAAAGATGAGCATAGACACCTAGTTGGGTTGTTGCAGCCATTTCCCATTCCTAAGTGGAAGTGGGAAGTGGTTTCAATGGATTTCATTACCAAATTGCCCAGAACAAGTAAGCAACATGATTCTATCATGGTGGTGGTGGACAAGCTTACTAAAGCTGCCCATTTCATTCCAATGAAGATTACCCACAAGAAAACCAATGTTGTTGATATTTACATGAGGGAAGTAGCACGTTTGCATGCCAGACCCAAGACAATTGTGTTTGACAGAGACCCAAAGTTCACCTCAAAGTTATGGAAGAGATTATTCAAAGGGTTCAGAACAAATCTAAACTTCAACACAACTTATCATACCAAGTCTGATGGGAAAACAAAAAGGGTGAACCAAGTGATAGAGGATGTGCTAAGGATGTACGTGATAGACAAACCATATAAATGGGAAGACTATCTACACTTGGTAGAATTTTCTTACAATAATGGGAACTAATCATCTCTAAAGATGAGCCCATTTGAGACACTTTATGGCAGAAAGTGCAACACACCAATAAGCTGGGACAACCTAGCTGATAGAGCAGTAGTTGGGCCAGAGTTGCTCGGGGAAATGGAAGAACAAATGTTGAAGATGAAACATAATTTGAAAGTTTCTCAAGACAGGAAGAAAAGCTATGTTGACAAGGGAATAACTCACAGGGAGTTTAAAGTGGGTGATCATGTATTCTTGAAAGTGAAGGCCAACAAAAGTTCCCTAAATTTGGGAAACTATTCCAAGTTGGCAACTAGATATTGTGGGCCGTTTGAAATCCTAGAGAGGATTGGACCAACAACTTATATGATTGCACTGCTTGCATCTATGCCTATTCATAATGTATTCCATGTATCATTGCTTAAGAAATGTATACCTGATGCTAATCATGTTATTGATTGGAATGTGATTCAGGTGGAGCAAGAAGGTGCTTTCCAGGTGCATCCGGTATGCATTTTGGATCGGAAAATAAAACAGCTCCGGAATTGATTCATAGATCTTGTAAATTTCCAATGGACCTGGTACGGTCCTGAGGACACGAATTGGGAGCACGAAGATGCAACACGAGCAAAATACCCGTATCTTTTTGAAGATTTTGAAAATCTTGCTGATGTTATGTAAATGAGTTGCACTGAGGATAGTGAAAAAATAAGGGAAGGGGAATCATAATACCCCAAGGCCGAGCCCCTATGAATTGTAATTATGTTTATAGGCTGGTGAGACAAGTGTTTATAAGTTGGGAGACTTATGTATTATTAGGCCGAAGAGCCTAGATGCTAAGTCTAGTGAGCCTATTTTTGTATATGTAATTATGCATATCATTAATATAAATACATCGTTGTGGGTAGACCGAGCACGAAGAAAGAGTTATGGGGTACTAAGCTCCACTAGGTGGGTAAGGGAAGGGGGCTATGGGACTAGGGAAAAAGGGCTAAGCTTAAGATCTTAAACACAAGAGAATAATATATATTTATTTTCTAAAGGTTGTGATGAGGATATTAATTTATCCTAAGTTTTTCTTGGAAAGGGAATGAATCCCAAGTGGAGGGACTTGTACTCCAGGAGAGCCATGTGTCAATAAAGGCACATGCAGTTTTATGTGGGGAAATCAGTCGTTGTGGGGGGTTCACTTGACATTCTTGCCATCCTTCCTCACACACTCACGCACTCAGATACAGAGCATCCACGCACTGAACCATTCTCTCCATCGTTGAACCTCCTCCATGGTTGACCTTTGTAACTGCCACTCATCTGTTCTTGCTTGATCCTGTATCATGCCTTAATGGTTTCTGTCGCTTCCATCATCTGTGCCATACCTGAGTTCTGTTGCTTCCATCGCCCTTACCCGTTTGACTTAGGAGTTGGACAAAAGAAGCAGGTTTTTAGGCCTGTGGTTTGAAGAGGTGGGTTGTCAGGCCCATGGATTGAAGAAACAGGTTGTCAGGCCTATGAGCAACTCTCTCTAGGTGAGAGAGATTGTTGGGGAAGTGAATTCTCTTGGAGGGAGCCTAGTAGTAGCTACAAAGCTTTGAGAATTCATGTTTGGCTTGTTGTTGAAGCCTTGGAAGGGAAGTGGAGCAGTTGATGGACTATTGAACAGTGAAGGTGTATACTTCCCGGGGTGGGACAGGCATGTGGGGAATGAGAGGCTGTGAGTTGTGTGCGTAAGTTGGGTCCTGGGAGGAAATCCTTCCTGATGTATAGTGCAAATTCTTGTAGACTCAACCTAGCTTAGGAATTCCTTGCCCGGGTGGTGTCGGTTTAGTTTTATAGGGGGGTTGACAAGTATTCTACTAAATGGTTTTTTTTTTTTGGGAATTTGGCCACATAAATTTGTACGAAATCACTATTTTTTGTTGTTTAAAATATATTTCTGAATGCAGAAATGGATCTGAAAAAAACCTTGGAGCACTTGGATTATACAAAAACAATAAGTCAAATCAACAAATCTAATAATTTCTTGCCCCGACAAAAAAAAATTGGAAAAAAAATCATTGAGTAAAATGTTTAGCCTAAAACATTTTACTCAATGATTTTTTTTCCAA
>ML791590.1:165325-199663 GCA_009831015.1 Picea engelmannii
AAAAAAACTATAAATTTGTCTTAGCCATATATTTATTAATAAAAAATATAATTAATATTGAAATGATGATGATAACTAATAATCCTAATAATCAATAATATAAAACTTCTATAAAAAAAAACATGACACTTTTCTAAATATAATCCATTTATGTTTTTTCTTTTAACCATTAACTCAGAATTTTTGTATTCAATCTTAAATTTAAGTTGTCTATTTCTAGATTAGGAAAATTGTTTAAAGTAAATAATATTAATAATGCTTAAAGTAAAATTTGAAAAATCATAATAATGAAAATATTATATGATTATAGTTCTATCATTATTCAAGTTTTATGCATGCATATTGAAATTTTATTTTAAGAATGATCTTATTTTAAATTAATGTGAATGTTTAAAAAACATCAAAATTTCTTATAAATTGAAACTTCAACTATTTTGAGTCTAATTTCTTATAAATTGAAACTTTGTTTTGAATCTAGCAAACTTCAACAAGAGAGTTACTGAATTACATTACTCACTGCTCCCTTAATGTAACCATAGTCAACCAAATATAAGTGAAAAAAATGTATTTATAAATTTATGCATCTTTCAAATAAGGAATTCAAATAATTTATAAAATATCTGCATCTCATTCCATAATTTCGCTTAATTTTATCCAAATTAAAAAAACTCTTTCCTCTTTATTATAGGATCCGGGTCTCGTTAACCATTAGGCCCACTCAAGCTATATATATATATATATATATATTTTAAATTATATTTTTGTATGAACATATTTTTGAAAAATATTCTTTAGTAAACAATGGTTGAATAAAGCTTAACCACCCACTAGTATAACTCATTTTTGTTGTTGATTTCAACTTGTTTGCTATCCTTCCATATTTGCAACTCAGTGTTCAATCATTACAATATGTGTTAATACCCATGTTATAGGGAATATATCTCTGTAACAAAATTTATATATTTTCCATGCTCTATGTATTATTAGTTGTTAATGTTTGTTTCTCTCATCTCTAAGAGGTGAAATGTCTCTACCTTAATTTTTCTACTTTTAGTTATCCCCTTCTTGATGTTTAATATGGTGTGAAAACCAACATAAATGAAGATGAGAACTATGCCTACTCGAACTAATTCTATTAATCTCCCTAAGAATTTGTTGCAATTATTTGATGTGTTGAAGTGTGAAAGGACTTAAGCATTCACAAAGTCTTCCCAAATGTTTTCTTGATGCACATATATTTAGGTGAGAATGACCTTTGTTTCATTCTCTCAATGTGTTTACCCTAGTGATTCACTCACATTTATGTGCACAACGATAGCCTACCTTCCTTCCTTTGATACTAAATCCTAGGCTAGAGAACCATCGGAATAGATTCAAGTGACACATGGATTGAAGGATGGAATACCTCCTGAAGCAGGGGTAGATATTTCCAATAGAGACAAAAATAAAGAGCCTAAGGAACACCACCCCCCCAATGTGTGACCAAAGGCCCTCTCCCACTCAAAACCTACCAATGGATCCAACTAGGATGTACAAAGTTATTTGTTGTCAGGCCTTCCTTCAGGTAGTATTTTTTCTTCCCTTTATCAGATAATGATATTCACTGGGTCAAATGCAAATCTCTCATGGAAGTGAATGGTGTTCTATTTTCAAACTAGATTGGATGAACAATATTGCTTTTATTTTTTAATAATTCTGGCTTGTGGATGTAAAGATAAAATATAAGATTGCTAGGCCATAGCATTGAGATTGATTTCTAGGCATTGTCCCCAAGAATTACAATGGAATGTATCTTATAGTCAAGATTGAATTGAATGCTTGCTTGTTGTCTTTATTTTTGCAAGTTGTCTAGTGTACAAGATGGTGGTTTCCAATCTTTTAGGATATGGTTTCATTGATCTCTACTAGGGGCTCTTGGTGATTTCCTCTTTTTCTTATATTATAATCTCATGCATTTTCTAGTGTTGGGTGGCCACACCAAGAACTAGGTGAAGGTGTGCCATCTCCTGAACATTCCAAGAGTCATGGAGAGGCTCAATCTCTTTAAAGAAAACCTCTTGGAAGATGGAATTTTTTTATGTTGCCATCATTTTACTTCATAGATGATGCGTCGAATTGATTCCAACACCTTCCATTGCTACTACCTATTGCCACGAAGATCATTGTATTCACTAGAGTCAAATTGCGTGTGACAATTGGGCTTTATTGAAATCCTCTTGTCTAATGAAAACACTTCTCCCCCTCTTACTCATGGCGTGCCAACAAAAAGTATGTCAAAAAATGCCCCTTATCTCCGATAGACACATAAAGTTGAACTCTCTAAAAAAGAATCCATCTAATAAAAGGAGATTTTTTCAAGCTATTGTGAACCCTTTATAGTAGCAATCACATAATTTTACCCAATTTCATAGGTTTAGAAGTTGTGTGCACTGACATCAAATTCTTCAAACATCACTTAATTATGCCTCTTTTATGGATTTAGATGTTGTTGTAATATGTGTTTCTTGTAATTAATTTTGAAAATCAAGAAGATAGGAAGAGACTCTTATATTTCTTTTAATTAATTTTGAAAATTAATAAGATAGGAAGAGAGTAACATAAACTATCATTATATAGAAGAATGATTAGTCTAGAACTCAACTCTTTGGTTGCAAATTTTACCCCAGTGACAACCACAATCTCACTGGCTCTAGCATGGATGAAATTGCCAAACTGTCTATGCAATTATGGAAAGAGGAGGTCATTCAAACCAAGGAATTACCAATGGCAAACCATGTAATATCATATAAAGAACACTGTCTAAAACCAAGTTATAAAGTATCGCACCATAGTTACAAGCAATCTTAATACTGATATATTATTGCATCGAGCCACAAAGAAAATTTTCACGATATCCCGCAAAATCCTACAACCCACCACGAATGTCATCTTCTCCATGCCTTGAGCAGTGACAACTTCTTTATCCAGCGTAAGCCATCTAAAAATAGCGATTGTTTAGCCGGCTGCCAGCCTTGGAAGCTAGTAGGCTCTAGCATGGAGTTTTGACTTAGTAGGAGCGTGATCCGTTCAAATCTTCTCCCCGGAATCAGCTGTAGCTAAGAGATGCCCAGCGAAGAAATGTAATATATTGAATACTAAAATACAACGTGACGATGGTATCGACTGATATAATATAGCACAACACGGCAAGTCCTGAGTTTGCGTGTCGAATCCGAACAAATTACATCGTTAAATACGAAGGTGTCGAACAACGCGTTACAGGAACATTTCACTACATATTAAGTAAGCTATTGACTTTGTCTGAGTTTTTAGTGGCAGACATATAACAGCTTTGGGATAACCACTTCAATTTCTGTCAAAGAGGATAAGAATACGTGACGTTATAACCACGCCGTTATAGAGTAGTTTAAACGTTAGCTTTTTTTATTGTTTTAGTTGATTTTATTTGAAATTTGAAATTTAATGAGAAATGGTTGGATAAATAGATTTGAGTGGTTAAATTTGTACAATTGAAATGTTTTAGGGTTTGAAGTGTCTTAGAGTTTTTCAACAAACCGAATTTATTTATACATTCATGTATACAATCTAAATAACAAAAACAAATAACGATTTTATCCAAATTTACATTACCAAATTCAGCGAAGTAAAACGTTTATCAAACACCCCATAAAGATCGTTTTCGGTAAGGTCAGACAAGATGTGCACGTAGTCTCATCACGTAGTCTCATGGGAGCTTATATGACCTTCATGGAAATCCACAATGTTGAAACCCGCGACTAGTGAAGACTAAACCACCAAGCTTTAGCAACAACCCTATACCGTTATATAAATCTATAAATATCTAGGTTCACATACATGATTTTTAATATTCAGTAGCAAACCTCACTACTGTTATCTCCCATCTCAAGATTTTGAGTAGTAGCTCGGCGAACGATCAACTCCCTCCTGTCATCCAAGGTGAGAATTTCAGTAGCAATAGATCATCTTTCTGGCTTGATGATTCAGGTTTTCAGGCTTTATATTTGTAAGCAAAATAATGATCGAAATGACTTCATTTTCTGGTATTTTGGTGATGTCGGTTTTTAGAGAGGTGAAATGGAGAAGACTGTGTGCCGTAAGGCTACCCTCTTTGCCGTATTATTTTGTGCCTTAGCTGGGGCTGCAGTAAGCGACAACCTTGCAGTGGGCTATTACAATACTATTTGTCCAGCTGCCGAACCCATTGTGTTTGGGGTAGTTAGCAGTGCATTCCGTACGTTTCCTGGAATAGCTTCTAAGCTTATACGGTTGCATTTCCACGATTGTTTCGTTAGGGTAAGTATCCGAATTACTTTTGGTAATGTAGTCTTCAGAGTTACTACCGTGTAAATGAATGAGGTTTTTGAAATACGGATTTGGAGCTCCTGTACTTTCAGGGATGCGATGGTTCCGTTCTCATCGACTCCATTCCCGGCGAGTTCGTAGCGGAGAAAGACTCTCCGGCTAACAATCCGAGTCTTGGAGGATTCGACGTGATTGACAAAGCGAAATGGCTGTTGGAGGCGGTCTGCCGAAAGACGGTCTCCTGTGCAGATATAGTCGCATTTGCGGCTAGAGATAGCGCATCACTGGTATTCGTCTTAAACATCGTACATATAACGACCACTAAATTAAGTATAGCATAGCATAACAACAATGCTCAATGCTTTCTAATAATGAATCGTAATTGATTGCAGGCATCGCCCCTATATCCCCTCTGGTGGGATGTTCCGGCTGGAAGAAAGGATGGAGATATTTCACTATCTTCCGATATTCCTGCAAATCTACCTCCCCCTTTCTTCAATGTAACTCAACTAACACAGAGATTTGCAGAAAAAGGTCTATCCCAGGACGAGATGGTTACATTGTCAGGTATATTCTGATACCTACAAATCATCAATATGTCATTTCTTGTAGATGATAATAATGGTTGAGCAAAAACATATCTGGATTATAATCATGTTTGTGTTGTTTGGGCAAGAAAACAGGAGCACACACAATTGGTGTCTCTCACTGTTCTTCATTCATGACCAGGCTTTACAATTTCAACGGCCCGAATACGACGGACCCGTCCCTTGATCCAACGTATGCTCAGATACTGAAGTATCAGTGTCCCCAAGGCAGCCCCAGCAACAGCAACACGACCGTGTTCATGGATCCTAAAACGCCATTCACCCTGGACAACGTGTATTACGACGAAGTTATAGCTAACCGTGGTCTGTTTACATCCGATGCAACTCTGCTTACAAATCCAAACACCGAATCCAGTGTGGCTGGAAACTCGGGCCCTAACTTGGCAGAATGGCAGAAAAAGTTTGCTGCTGCGATGATAAAAATGGGATATATTAGTGTATTGACTGGCACCCAGGGAGGAGTCCGCGGCAACTGCAGGGTTGCCCACAGTTAATACAGATAGGAAATTTCGTTTTCGTTTGCTTGAAATTAGCCATATTAATTCAATTAGAAATGCGTTTGCACTTCTCCACCAATAAATTATATGTACTCGCTTCTTTCACCGCGTATATTAGGTGCTACATTTTTTTTATAAAATAATAAAAAAAATTATTGGTTAAAAATGTGCGTGGGTTAGCATTTTTAATTATTGATTAAGAAAATATAATTTAGAGGTATTTGATTTCAATAATTTTGGATAACACTAATTTTTAAGTCAAATAGATTAACAAACAAAACCCACACCTTAATCAATTAATCAATTGAAATAACAAAAATTAACAATAAAATAATAAATTATAGAAAATATTCTCATCTCCCATTTTAACTTAAAAGTAAATTACCCCTAAAATAATGTGATCATCCCATTTAAAAGTGAATTGCCTACTAAAATAATGTGATATGTAATTCCTTGATGTTTCAAGGGATTAATCATAGAGTTTACTTTATACTTATTGAATTTTTCATGGAGAGAGTGCACTTAATTCATTGTATTAAATATTTTCTACACCATTTACTTTTTCACAATCGTGTTTACTACTCTGAGTTTACTTGTTGACATTTTCATGGATAATTTATTTAGAGAGTGCACTTATATTTTTTCATTGTATTTATATTTTCTACACAATACACTTTTTCACAATCCTGTTGAATAATTTGATGAAAGTTTTAAATACATGGTTAATCTTGTAAAAAAAAATAGAGTTTCTCTAATGTAATCAACTTTTCTTATAATTCCTTCATCATAGTTATAACAAGAGAAGGTAATCAACTTTTCGTATAATTCCTTCATCATAATTATAACAAGAGCAATTGAAGCAAAGAAGTACATGATTAATCTTGTAAAAAAAAATAGAGTTTCTTGAATGTAATCAACTTTTCGTATAATTCCTTCATCATAGTTTAGTTATAACAAGAGAAGGTAATCAACTTTTCGTATAATTCCTTCATCATAATTATAACAAGAGCAATTGAAGCAAAGCTTCAAGTCCCTACTTTAAGTAATTTGAAATATGTTATGTACAAAACAATCAAAATAGCTTCAATTATTTATGGTAGGTTTTCATTGTTAAATTATGGGATGGCCTTTGGAGTACAAGGCTAACTAACAATTCTACAATGTCAATGCTAATGCTTGGTAACAATGATTATTCTAGCAAGAGATTCTAGGTTAATGATCACAATTCTTTGGTTATTTTCTTTATTTAAAATTATGTGAGTTATATAATTGTGAATGACTCTAATGGAAAAGTTCTATTTTATTTGTTTTTTTTTGTGTTATCACTCCTTTGCTTGTTATCAAATTGCAGGTTCAGATCCTTCTGTTTGACAAGCTTTGTTTATGAAGCACGAGTCAATTGGTTTAGTGAATGCTTGGTAATGAAGGATATTTTTCATGTAATAAAATCCACAAATAACTACTTCGGGGCATGACTTTATCTTGGGATTTCTAAATGTGATATTTTTTTAGTGTGCTTATCAAATTCTTTTCAATTTTAAATGAAATACTCATCAAAATTTCTTTGAAATGATCAATACCATTTCATTATTTTTCTTGTGAGAAGACATGGATCCATATTCAGTTTGCATGCATTTCATAGGGTTGTAATAATGAAGCTGAGCATATATCTATAATAATAATAATGAGCATATATGTAATAATGAACCATTCCATATACAAATTAAAGCAATAAAGATTTGGGGTTTGATGTTTAGCATTTTTTCCAATCTAAGAGAATCAAGATGTATCTTTCAGAACATACAGAGGAGTACCACCTCTATAAAAATGAAAGGGAATATTTGTGTCCTTTGTGAGCTTGTTGATTGGATTGTGACCAATTTTAACATACAATTCTATATATACATACACAACTCTGCATAAGAAAATAATTAAAATCATCGATAACTTTTAATATCAAATTCATGCACGTATTGATGATGGTTTTGGCTCAAATGTAGGGAAACAAAGGTTATAATATCAAATCGCCAATACTTCATATTCCAACTCATTCCATATCTTTGCAAGTTTTCTAGATTTTATTTATAATTCATTTATCTGATTGAATTCATGTTATTTATGCTCATGCATTTGAATAATTTTTCATTGAATTTTGTAGGATCACAAATCTGGATCGATTTCGGATGAGAAATATATTTCACCAGTGAAAAAATGCTGCAAGCTCTTATTAGGAGATATACAATAGGAAAATGTTTGATGAAAATGGACAGTTGCTTTACCCTGCCAATTGTAACATGCCACCATCTTCCTGTAACCTGCATCATGGGTCAATGATATTACACCGTGAACTGGATCTCTTTTATGACACACTAGTGGTATGTGGTTTTTCAAAATGTAAAGGGTTGAAGAAGAACCCTCGACATGTCTGATTGTCTCATTATACTAATGATCGACTACCCAAAGTTGATGGTCTAATACTCTCACTATAGTCAATAATCCAATAGGTGATACAGAAAATACATGTAGGAACACTTTCATATGCTCTGGTTTTAAAAGGTTGGAAGCCAGATCAACTATGTTTCATCCTAAATTGGACAACTCATCTCCTTATATTGATTCAACAGAGAGTTCTTATAGTGAGTTAAAGTATGATATCAATACTACCCAAAACATCACTACTAGGAGATAAAAAAATGTCCAAGTACACATCAAATTGTGTTCAATTGTTGGAAGGTAGAGATGACTTCCCTCTTCTTATCCATCTGCAAAGTAAATACCAAACCTATTACAATTGATATTTTCATAGTGCTTGGTGGTCTTCCATGCATGTGCCTGATGTTGGAACTGAATTATATTTTTGTGGTAATAGTTATATGATTTCCAAGTCTAAAATAGATGTTGCAAATATTGGGTTTTTTATCCTTTCACATGTATCTATAACTCCTAAACAATCATGGAACTTATGCCATTTTTTCATCCTTACTTGATTTTTTTCAAATACAAACATAAATTTTCCATGTATAGTACATGCATGAATGGTTATGCTTCTGGAAAATTTAACAAGAAAACCAAGTTCTATATAAATGACCATCCACGAATTCATGGGAACATCGCACGGTTCATAAATAGTTGTACGACCTCATTATTTAGTGCAAATTGTTCATTTGAGTAACACTCCAATGAAAAAGAGTTCTTCATGAAAAAGAAGGCATCCAAATTTGTTGTTGTGCATGCAATACGTAGTTTGTCTCTTGGTTATGAGTTGTTAATAAACTATAACTTTCATAGACCACCAACCACTGGTAAAAAACGATTTTCATTGGGTCTAACTTTAGACATCCCCTCGGGGCTTAAGAAAAATATAATTGAGTAATTATATTTTTGGATTTTCAATGGAACTAATGTAAATGTATTGCTTAATTCGACATTTGCTTTATAAAGTGGTTGGTTGCATGTTACAATTATTACATAAATATGGGGACTAAGCGCTCTCTATAACTTCTACACATGACTTTTGTTTATTTTATTTATTGATTTTGTTTAATATTCTTTATATTTTAAATATTAATATAAAATTAATTTAATTTAATACTATTTTAAACATAACAAATTAATTAATTAATTAATGAGGAGATTCATAATTAAGTTGGTGGTGGAACAAAAAATGGTAAACTCATTTAAAACAAATTGTGTATATTAAATTCATTATTATTAATGATTTCATTTTCATATTTAATAATTATAATTTTATTTAAAATTCATTTTTCATATTTAATAATTATTATTATAATATATTTTTTTAAATATAACAATTATAAATTTAATTATGAACAATTATTATAATGTTTTCAATCAAACAAATGAGAAAACAACTTTTCGTAAAAGTAATTTTTCTTTGTAAATATGTTTAATCAACATATTGTATATTGTTGGAAATTAAACAATTTTCCTTAAGAAGAATTAAACATTATATCGCATTAATAATTAAAAGTTTTCACAATTACATTCCAAAGTAAATGATTTCATAGAACTAAAGTTAAACATTATATGAAAACTCTAAATTCTAATGAGTAAACTCTAAATGTTATATTATTTATAGTGCACCAATGTGCTTGAAAGCATTCTGGTGGAGTTGTTACTTAAAAATGCATCAAGAAACAATTTAATTGACAAAGTACGTATGGAAACTTCCAAATTAAAGTTTAGGTTGTGCTTTGCGATGATCTAGATTATTTTTGGCATGAAATGAGAGCAGAGATATAACATAAAAATATATAGAGATATTGCAAGAGATCCAATAATATAACATATATATATCGGATGTATAATAAGAGACACATATATATAGTAATACACAATTTCAATTAATGAACGAAATGTACAAAACTATAGAAATACAGAGTGAAAGAGTCGCTAGAATGGTTGAAGATTATCTCTGAGAAGAGATGTAACGACTACTCACATTCATAAGAACATGATTACAATGAGCCTCTAAATTCCTTTTTAACATAAAGAAAATCTAAAACCCTAACACCAGAAGATGAAAAACCAACAGTTTTGTGGACCCCATTTTGGGTAGTTCGGTGTATCAACTTCCCGGGGGCATAACTTTGGCATACGATCTTCGTTTGGGGCGCATGATAGCTTGATGGAAAGGTATTGTCGAGGAGATTCATTCAAGGGTGATTTTAAGGATGGAAATTTATTTTAAAATATAGAAACCTTGGCGAATCTTGCTAATCCTTCATATGCCAACTATAAATGATTGACGATATTTTTGTAAAAATATTCAAATTTCTAAGGATTTTATATAGTTTTATAAAATTTTGGCGATTTTTGAGGTAAAATAATTTTATCCTATAGAATTTGGGCAAATCATTTTTAAAAATACCGAATCTCATTTTTGGAAAAACCATGGAAAATTAGCCCATGAGTGAAATTTAGCCCCTAACGTCATCCCTGGATCATTCATTTTGGGGGATCAATTAGATCCTTTAGGTAACTTTGGGTTTCTCGATCTTGAAAAATTTTCATTTAGGCCCTCAAAATGGCCCCGAAAGTTTAGGAACCGAAAAACTACTAAAAATAGTAAATTGTTAGAAGACTGTTTTGAGCCAGATGGAATAGGTGGGTGGCTATCGATATTCACCTAGATCAACGAAGGAAATCACTCTTCATTTCCTCTTACAATTTAGTGCATGGACTCAATCCTCTGTCACTTCCTCAATGCTCTTCCTCGCATCTCCTCCTCCGTGGTACGCTCGACTTTCTCCATGATACCATCCTCTTCATTCATATAGACATAATATGAAATGATGTCAATTCACTTATAAATAACATACCTACACCTCCTCTTCTTCTCCTTGAGGGGGCTTATTGAATATCTCTTTTAGGATGGGGAGTAATTTCTTAGCCCCAAAGTATTTGTAACTAATGCCCTTGTTGGTGGCATTGGGAAAATCAACTTCGTTACCTTCCAAGTACATCATCTTGGCCCCTAATTTTGCATAATTAAGACTTCAAAGATCTATGATTAGAGCTTCCCAATACTCCTTTTCCCTTTTCATGAAGAAATAACCCTAGTGGATGTCTTAATTATAACATTGTTTCAACCTCAAGAATGACCTAAGGTCCATATTGTATATTTAATAGAAGTTAAGAAACTTGCATTTGGAAAAACAACCGATGATCCATAATCTTTGTTAGCATTCCTTATTGCTAAATATGAAGCATTTCCTTGGACTCGGACTACTCCTCCATGATATCCTCACCTGTGTACTTACTAAGAAGATGATGTTTCTTCCTCTCCACATCCATGCACTCAATTTCTTTCTCATCCAAAATGGGCACATGGGAAACTAAATCTTTCTCTCTCTATTGTTGGTTTCCCTTGTCCTGCTCTCCCATTATTCCTCCACATCCTTGACTTCATCGAATAGGACTAACTTAATGGAAACATCCTTCCCACTCTTGATCATCATCCTGGCTTCCCTCTAGATAGACTCGATCCTCTGCCACTTCCTTAGCACTCTAGCCCACATCTCCTCCTTCGTGGGTCACTCGACTTTCTACGAGATACAATTCTCATCATCCATGTCGCCATAATAACTACCGTACCAATTCATGTTTAAATAACATACCTAGACCTCCTCTTTTTCACCTTGGGGGGTTTATCGAAAATCTATTTGACGTCGGAGAGGAATTTCCCAGCCGCACTTGTACAATTGGTTTCTACAAGATTGTAACATTCCATCTTCTAGCAATCAATTGTACAAGTGTGGTTGTGAAATTCATCCTCGACATCAAAGACCTATTCGATAAGGCCCCCGAGGCGGAGGCAAAGAAGAGAATGTCTAGGTATGTGATTGATAAGCGAATTGATGCCAGTTATTATGGTGACAAGGATGATGAGAACAATATCTTGGAGAAAGTCGAGCAACCCATGGAGGAGGAAATGGGAGCTAGAGTGTTGAGGAAGTGGAAAAGGTTTGATTCTATCTAGAAGGAGGCCAAGTTGACAATCAAGAGTGGGGAGATCATTTCCATTAAACTAGTCCTATTTGAGGAATATGGGGATGTGGTAGAAGAAATAGGAGAGACAAGGGAAACCAATGACAGAGAGAGTGAGAGTTTGTTTCTCATGTACCCTTTCTAGATGAGAAAGTGATTTAGCACATGGTTATGGAGAAGAAGAAACATGCGTTTCTTAGTAAGTACATGAGTGAGGATCTCGTGGAGGAATAGGACGAGGGAAAGGAAATTATCAATATTTAGCTATAAGGCATGCTGACAAAGCTTATGGATCATCAGTTGTTTTTCCAAATGTGCTTCTTAACTTTTATTAAATATACAATATAGATATTAGATAATTCTTGTGGTTGACACAATGTTATAATTAAGACATCCACCAGGGTCCTTTCTTTCTAAACAAGGAAAAGGGGCATTGGGACGCTTCGATCGTATAGCTTGGTAGCCCTAATTATGCCAAAGTAGGGGCCAAGATGACAGACTTGGAAGGGAAGAAAGTTGATGTGCCCATTTCCATCGACAAGGGGCTCAGTTATAGATACTTCCTGGCTACAAAATTCCTCCCCATCCTCAAAGAGATATTTGATTTAAGCCCCCTTGAGGAGAATAAGAGGAGGTATAGGTACATGCGATCTAAAAGTGAATTGATGTCGATTCATATTATGGATACATGAATGATGAGGATTCTATCTTGGAGAAAGTCGAGCAGCCCACAAAGGAGGATATATGAGGAAACAAATTGAGGAAGTGGTAGAGGATCGAGTTCATGCACTAAATTATGCAAGGCACTGAAGAGTGACCTCTCGTTTTTCCTCCTCAAAGAAAAACCTCCACAAAATTTAATTGTGGAGGTTTGCATGTATAGTTTGTGAATTAACTTTATTTTCTTCTAGCTTCTATTGCTACTGCACTCGGTGTCATCATCATATATGATTCACATAAAATTGTTTTAAGACACATATATATAGATAAAATAAATTTTAAATATAAAACACAAACATATATAACTAATTTGTATTTATTAAAAAATGAAACTAGTTTATGTTTACAAACAAAAAGTGAAAAAGTAACCAATGTTATTATAACTTCATACACACCACTACCAATGCTCCATATCATACATAAGGCACTAGACAATGGTGTGTTAAATTCAAACAATCGGTGTGTCATTGTTAGTAAAGCATTGATATCTATAATGGTGCGTTGTGATATATAGCGCATTAGTTAAGGGTTGTCATACAAAATGACCCGCGATGCCATTCCACATATGAAATGTGTAATTCGAGGTGGTTGGTTCTACGGAATGCACCGCTATAGTAAATTTTTTAATGATAAACAAATCAATGTTCTTGGTTATATGAAATGCACCGACACTCCATGTTCCTTTGAGCATCAGACACTTTTTAATAGTGTGTTGTATTTTATGATGTGTCGATAACATACGAGTTTTAAAAGGTGCACTGCGATGATACTTTTTAAAGAAAATTCACGGTGCAACTCACTTAACCTCCCTAGTGTGTTTCAGTAAATGAAATGCATCCATGCTCTATTTTAGCTTTGTATTCATTGATACCGATGCATTTGTCTTATAATGCATCGATAATGGGGTCCCATAAAACTGACATATGTGGTAAATTATTATGTGTTTTTTTCGATGTTTTGTAGTACACAAAACCAATGTATTGTATTTATTTGACGCATCATGAAGATTTTTTTTTTTTTCAAAAACTAGGCGATGTGTTCAATTAGTAGAATGCAATGATGCATTTATCTCAATTGGTGCACTTTATAGGATATTAGCGGTACTTACCATAAGACAAAATGCACTAATAATTAGTGAAAAATTATCTTGGTGTTGTGCTCTTTACAGTACTAGTGTGTTGTTTGGACCTAAGAGAACTGACATGTTAAATTGTTTTATTGCAGCTTAAACAGTGTGATGCTTTAATATAAACAAATTGGTGCTACTATGTTATTGGAGCACCTGCATTTTGTTTAATTTTTCATTCTATTGTTGAGAGAACTGGTAATGGGCCATCCATCGAGATGCCCCACAACACCAGTGCATTTGGTTAACATAAACACGTCATCGCCTGAATTTTTATGGAATGTAAACACATCGGTGTGCTTTCGATAACCAACATCATCGGTGCGATATAGTTTCCAGAGAACTGACATTATGTTTAGTGGTGCATCGTCTAGTATAACGCACCGATGTTGTTGTTGGCACTATGGGCATCGCCCCGTTATATTGATTTATCGCAAATTAAGCAGTGTGATGTGTTACTATGAACGTGCCAATGCTACCATGTTATTGAAGCACTATAGTTTTTTTTAGGGGTTCTTTGTGAAGTGTAGAGCACTAGATACAGGGTGTCTGTTAGCGCTGTCATTTTTCTTTTTACTTAGAGTCGGTCTTAGTTGAGTCATGATCCGTGTGTCAATGCATGTGGAGTCAAGTACCAAAAAACCAATGGGTCGAAGTCAGCAAGTGGTCGGTTGGCCCTTAGAGTCGGGAAGGGATGTCAAAGTCAAAAAATGTGTAAATGGTATGGGTTTGTTCCCAAAGATTCGGGTCCTGTCAGAAAGGAAGGTTTTATGTGCCAAAGGTTGAGGTAAGTTGTTAAATAGAAGTTGTGTCAGCAGGTGCAATGACCATCATCAACTCATAATGAAGTCAGAAAGAATGAAAAATCACGGTGCTCAAATCACGTATACCCTGCAGCTCTTATCAGTTGCACTTTACATGCCCTGAAGTGTACTCGTTGCGCGGATTTGCTACGAAAAATATTCATCTTGCTTCGAAACCTCCAATCACCATGAATTCAGTGTTCCCTAGCACGATTGCACCTCTCGCCTGCTCTGTTATAAATTCTGGTTGCTATGCATGCATTCTGTTCACCAACCAAGCTTATGCATTGTTTGTAATTCTTCTCGCGATCCTAGGTTAATCAAGATCATTACCTCGGGCCTAGGACAAATCAACCGTGCCAGAACAAATACGCATTGCACCATGGAAACCTCCTAGAGCATGAGGAAGGGAACGCGAAGTGGCAGAAATGTTGGGCCCGAGCCCCAAAAATTGATGTTGGTCAATGAAGATCTGAAATTCAGAGCATCCTTTGAACAGTTTGGATGCATGGCCTTTTGCAGGAAAATCCAAGTTTTCAATATGAAACTAGTGGAGCAGTTCGCATTCAGTTTCGACGGGTTCTGCACAGTGATTGCGGGTGTCATTTTCCAGGTAACAGAGGAAACTTTGTCGACCACAACATAAATCCCTTTGCGTGGTGAAAGGTGGTTTAAATTCATTCCCTTGGATGCGCGGTGCTATGAATAATTCATCAAGTGAGTCTCTTTGGGTGGAAAAGTTGAGACGGGCGTTCCAAGCAGATATTTGCAGGAACCTTTTTGGAAACTCCTGGGAGTAATTAGGAAATATTTCAACTATGAGGGGAGGTCCGACAGAATACATTCACATCACATTAGATTGTTGATGCATTTCACAGGAAGGAGACCGTTAAATCTACCCTTCTTCTTACACTAGAGCCTCCGAGAGATGGCAGACAATGCTTGGGCAGAAGCAGATCAACCGAAGAGGAAACTATCTGATGTCTCACTGATTAAATTGTTGGTAGTTGAGGAGTTAAGGCGATTAGGAAGAAACTGACATCCGTTTTTTCTTGCAACGGACATCCTGAAGGATCCAAAGGGAGACTTCCCTCTACCCGCGGAAAGGGTAACATCACATCGCGCGACGGCTAGAGCAGGAAAGGATGCGAAGGAAGGAAAGACATTGGAAGCCTTGTCCCCCCAACAACAAATACCCCGGAGAAGGGGCAGGCCAAGGAAGAACAAGGAAGTTGGGGAAACACGAGTCTCAAGCGAGCAATGTGCAAAGTCGACCGTCGAAGACCCTCGAAKCATCAGCATCACAAGGTCACGAGGGAACCGTGACGTCGCTCAAGAGACAGCTCAGGGAAGTGCAAGATACAATCATACAACTGCGTGAAACATAGAGGATGTCGGAAGAAAGGAATGTGAAACACTTCAATGAATGTGAACCGRCCATGGAGAAAATCCACGCATCTCTTTCCAATGCGCAGAAGAAGCTAAAAGGGAACGGGGTTCTGCAAAGGCAAGTGAGGAACCTGAAGCGGCACAACTAGTCTCTCAGGAGAACGCTTCGGGTATCAAAACTGCAGATGAGACCAAAAGCATGATTAATTGATCTCATTCTTGTATTCTAAAACATGGTGCATATTTTGATAGTTTGAAGAAGGCGTCACCCTGTAATCGATGTTGTCGTTTTGGAAATGAATGTGACAGTCCACGGTCACCCGCCACGTGCACACTCAAGCAAATGATCATGTGACAGAAATCAAGGCCGTTACAATAGGTGGCGGAAGTCTGACAGATCACTTGATTGTTCAGATACCCTATCAAAGGAAGGCATCGACACATCACTCCCTCCACGACGATATCTTGTTGATGATCGAAATGTCATGGAAGAGACGAGCGGTTATGATGTGACCGAATACAGTTAGTTTTATATTTTTGGAAAAGCACCATATGAAGAGTCATCTACCAAAGAACAGGCAGTTGCCTAATTTCTAAGGWTAGTAGCTAGAGAGCAGGGCAGCCCAAGCGTCATGCCCTTGCCTATATATTTTATCTTTTCAATGTAAGCCAGGTTGGTTGGAAAAAATAGTGTAGATAGTGACTATTGAATGCAGCTTTGAGCTTGATCGAAATTTAATGCAAAGGTCCTGAAGATTTGACGAAAAGATTCTGATTGTAGCAGTTTGATGTATTGTTTCCTTTCTTTGCGTACGTACTTCCTGTATTATTTATATTCATATATATTTATGTCTTAATCGGAACGTACTTTCAAATATAGGATTCATCACGCGGTTCTTTATATTCGTGCCATTTAGGCAAACTGTGTTTCCTCTAAGCTAATTTTGAATTCATCCCCAGCGGTGCTCCGAGTTGCTTCATGTGTTTTTCCCCTCGCCACACACAACGATTTCTAACTGAAGATTGGTGCTTACATAGCTTTTATTTTCTCAAGTTCAGTCACCAATTCATTTGTTTCTATCATTTTCTTGAATCGACTCCATAGCCCAAGGTCTTACTTTCTTTCGCCAATAGAACCAGAAATTATTGTTTAATGAGTCAATATTTTTTCCAATGTGGTTTCATTAATGACACCAATGCATTTGTTTAAAATGGTTGCACTGTTGAGTTAAATTTTATGTGTCGTATTTTGAGTGGTGTTCTTGGTTAAATGGAATGCACTAGTTCTTTTGTCTTTGAAAAGCACGAGCATGTTGTACACCAGGCGTTGTCTTTTATAACGCACCAGATGCGAGGCATTTAAGCAAAAGCATCGGTTAAGTGCAGTAAAAAATAAATGCACCGTACTGTGAATTTAGCACAAGACGCAACGCTCCAGGGAGAGATGAATCGAAACGGTGTACCGCGTGGAGTCAGAAACAAAATTGAAAAAATTCATAAATTTGAAGCTAAATTCAAATTTTAAATGGATGAAAATGCAAATGGGAAGGTAATGAACAAATAACCTGGACTTTTATGTCTTGAAGAGGCAACGTGCCACTGTTGATAGGAAATGAAAATTCATAATAATTTCCAAAAATTGGAAATGTGTGGAATCGACCAATGGAGTTATCCAACTCACAAAGGAGAACTAGAAATAGGGCATACTTGAAAATAGAGTGAGAAGTGATTCTTTCTGAAGATATTGGAAGCACGAGATGAGGTTTCATAATGAAAATCAATCTAATTGTTGTTTATTTACCCTACCTCGGTGCACAATCGAACAATTTTATGCACCATTGTGTAAGATTCAATGGCACTGGTGCACTTTGGTTGGTTCTTGTTATTTTTTTTATACCTTATGATGATGCATTTGAACATATACACACTGGAGCGTTATGTTTTAGTTGCAAACCAATATGTATGTGCCGTAAAGCCACACTGAAAAAAATCTTTATAAAAACTTCGGCCGCTAACAACCTCCGCTATGAACAATGATGGTGTGTTTGGATATTTTTAAGCACTAGCGTGATATATTTTAGTTTCACACTAATGCGTATGTACCTTAAAGGAACACCAGAAAAAAAACCTCCGTGAAAACCTATGATTTCCTGCCTCCACTAACAACCCGCGCTATAAAAAGCTAAGGGATAAATTTTTAGGGGAGGTTCTGTAAAAACCTCCACAAGAATGTTCTCTCCTTATAGTTTGTAGATACTCCCATGCATGTGTATCAAGAGCCACATGTAGAGACTTTTTCACATCCTCTTGTTCCATACATTCAAGATGATATCTCCTTCCAATAAGATCATATTTAGATCTAATTTCCTAATCATATTTAGAAGTTCTTGAGCATGCAGATGATAAGCCATATCAAAGACTCAAATGGGCACATCCCATCCTACCGATAGTAGATTATCTTGTAGATTATCATGTTGATCCTAGAAGGACGAGATCCCAATTTGAGGGAGATCCACATGCGCTTACAACCACAAAACTAGTAATGCACATGCATTGCTACATATTTTTGGAATATAACCCTTAGGCCTATGCAGAGGTTGAAGAGAATTTGTATAAGAAAATTTCTATGAATGAAGGGGTTTTGGATCTTCTTCCTTCCAATAAGAGAAAGTGGATATAAACATGCATATCGTTAGTGCATCTACTTCAACAAATCCATATCTAGACATCCAAATCTTCAAAAAATTATTCATCGAGCATAAACTTGCATAGTTTCAAGGTCTCCTTGGAGTGAAGTATACAGTTAGCTATACATTGTCCTTCTTCTTTTTCAGCATTGTTTTTTTTGGGGGGGGGGCTTCCCATGAGGTTTTCCATCTTTCCTCTTTTTTTAGTGTTCATTCAGTAAATGCATTGTAAAATGGATACCTAACATGGCTTCTTGCCAAGACCCATTCTTCATTTACACCCTAGTGTTCAGTGGGGTTGTTGAAGATATTACACACTCACACAATATTTATTTATCCTAAGTTTAGTATTCTAATGTTGAGGTCGCCATCCATAGATGAGAATATTCCCCACTAAAATAAGGCTCTCCCACTAAAATAGGGCACCTCCACTAAAATAGGGAGCTACATCTTCTTTAGTGTTGTTACACATCAGTTAGACTAGTTGGTCTTGACTCAGTTATACTTTAGTTAGACTAGTGGAGTAGATCAGGTATGACAACCTTAGTTTTATCACCAAGAGAGCGCATATGAAATGCATGAGGATAGGAGAGCGCTACACATGTGCATGCATGAGTTTCTCTCCACTCCACACACGTGATTCAATTAATTGATGATTGCATGGCCAATTAACTAGGGCTATGTGGCAGTTCACTTCAGTTTCTATCAATGAGTGTCCAGATCTCTCTAGATCACTACTATGGCACATTAGTTACTCATGTAGCCTATATCTACTGTAAATTATTCACTCTTTGAGTGTGGAACATAGAATCAATACAAATCATTTCTCTCTCTCTCTCTCTCTCTCTCTCTCTCTCTCTCTTGCAAGCTTTGTGTGAATTTCTACTAGCTAGGTTCTATGTTCAAGTTTCACCAAAACTTCACACATGATACCCTTTTTCTATAGGGTCTGCAATGTTATTGTATATAAAACATGTTAGTGTCAAAAATATAGTTGCACCAAATTAAGTATGTCAAATAACATTATAGATGTAAACAAATCAATGAGAACAAACTCCTAGTCTTGGATAATCATGTGTGGTGTATGCACATATGCCACACAACTTAAAATGCCTATCCATTGGGATGGGTATTGATACATCATATACATGTATCAGTTTCCATAATTGATTAAATTCATTAATCAATGGTTGGATGTAGATATTCATCGTCCTCACTTGTCTTCTTCTTGGAACTATAAGAACCAACATAAAATGTCCATTATTCATGAACAACCGTGGAGGGATATTGTTATTGATCATTACTATTGACCAAATATAATAATTGGTATTTTAGAGAAAATACAGATTAACTACATTGATAGTTATACTTAATAGTAGGCTTTGTACTTCATCCTTAAATTTATCCAGCAATATATCCTTTATATGCTTCATGGCTATTGGCTATTGAATATGATAGAATTCACATAACTCTTGGCTCACTTCTATGTGAGCATGCCACCCCTTCAACACCAAAAATCCTTTGAATCCTTCGAATTATAGGCATGCCACCTCTTCAACACCAAAAATCCTTTGAATCGTTCGAATTAGAGGCATGCCACCCCTTGATCTGAAATAATTGCGAGTTACAACTATATAACATCATATAAATAACACGATCTGCAACCAAGTGAGTATAACACCATAATTACATGCAATATTAATACTAGATATTATTGCATCAAGCCAAGGAGGAAAATTCATGATATCCCGCAAAATCCTACAACCCACCATAAATGCTATATTTTCCATGACCCTGCCCGGTGACAGCTTCTTTATCCAGCATAAGCCATCTAAAAATAACGATTATTTAGCCGGCTGCCAGCCTTGTTGTATTGAGCAGCCTGCATAGCTCTCAAGTCAATAATCAATAAAGAAGAGAAGCTAGTAGGCTCTAGCATGGAGTTTTGACTTAGTAGCTATAGCTAAGAGATGCCCGGCTACTAAATGTAATATATTGAGTATTAAAATACAACGTGACGATGTTATTTGCTGAAAATATGGCACAACATGGCAATTCCTGAGTTTGGGGGTTGAATCCAAACAAGTGACAGGGATATTTATTTCACTACATATTTTGTATAACTCACAGTGGAAGAGAAGGATGGCCGTTCAAATTCAGTGCCAGAATATGACAGCTTTGGGATAAACACTTCAAACCAATCACTGGCCATAAAAAATTTAGATGTACAGTATATCGTAGTCCTAATTCTACTAAATCTAAATCTATCAATCATGACAGTCAACTGTTTTACATATTTACAACTCAGAAGCGTTTGTGTGGCCACGTTTGTTGTAGATTTACTTTCGTTGAGACGGGATAAGAAACCACGCCGTCACGTTATTTCTCGATACAAAGCATGGAGTGCGATAGTAGAGATGGGACGACCCGAAAAATTAGAATCGTTTGGGTGGCCATGTTTGTAGTATATTTAATTTCGAAGAGAGTAGAGAGGCTAAGAATATGTGATGTATGTTTGAAAAGAATTATAGAATTTAGGTCGCCACGTTATATCTTTGATATAAAGCTATAATTTTTTAATATCTTTGATACAAGTTGGATTTTTTTTTAAACAGACTGAGAGGGTTTATGTCAACGACAGCACAGCACAACCTGACTAAATTATCTGAGAAAATCCGTGTGGTAGGTTCTCACATATACCTGTAATTTGAAGAGAAAGGTCCATATCAGACACAGGACAACCTGACAAACTTATCTGAAAGAAACTGTGCGGGAAGTTTACACAATACAGAGAGTTGACATGATTCACGGACACAAATACTGTTATATAAATCTATAAATACCTAGCTTCACATACATGATTTTCGGGTATTCAGTAACAAACTTGACTACTGTCATCTCCCATCCCAGGATTTTGAGTACTAGCTTGGCGAACGATCGACTCCCTGCTGTCATCCAAGGTGAGAATTTCGGTGGCAATAGATAATATTTCAGGCTTTATGATTGAGGCTTTCGGGCTTTATATTTGTCAGCAAATTAATGATAGAAATAACTTCATTTTCTGGTGTTTTGATAATGTCGGATTTTAGGGAGGTGAAATGGTGAAGACTGTATGCCTTAAGACTGCCCTCTTTGCTGTATTATTTTGTGCCTTGGCTGGGGCTACAGTAAGCGACAACCTTGCAGTGGGCTATTACAATCATATTTGTCCAGCTGCGGAACCCATTGTATCTGGGGTGGTTGCGAGTGCATTCCGTGACTTTCCTGGAATAGCTGCTAAGCTTATACGGTTGCATTTCCACGATTGTTTCGTCAGGGTAGGTATCCGAATTTCTTTTTGTAATGTACTCCTCAGACTTCCTACTGTGTAAATGAATAGGTTTTTGAAATACGGATTTGGAGCTCCTCTACTTTCAGGGATGCGATGGTTCCGATCTCATCGACTCCATTCCCGGCCAGTTCGTAGCTGAGAAAGACTCTCCGGCTAACAATCCGAGTCTCGGAGGATTCGACGTGATTGACAAAGCGAAATTGCTATTAGAGAAGGTCTGCCCAAAGAAGGTCTCCTGTGCAGATATAGTCGCATTTGCGGCTAGAGATAGTGCATCGCTGGTATTCGTCTTAAACATCATACATATAACGACCACTAAATTAAGTATAGCATAGCATAATAGCAGTGCTCCACACTTTCTAATAATGATTCATAATTGATCCCAGGCATCGCCCCGTTTCAATCGCCTCTGGTGGGATGTTCCGGCTGGAAGAAAGGATGGAAATATTTCACTATCTTCCAATATTCCGGGAAATCTACCTCCCCCTACCTTCAATGTAACCCAGCTAACTCAGATATTTGCAGCCAAAGGTCTATCCCAGGACGAGATGGTTACATTGTCAGGTATTTTCTGAAACCTGCAAATCATCAATATGTCAATACTTGTAGATGATAATAATGGTTGAGCAAAAACATTTCTCGATTATAATCCTGTTCGTGTTGTTTGGACGAGAATGCAGGAGCACACACAATAGGTGTCTCTCACTGTTCTTCATTCGTGAGCAGGCTCTACAATTTCAACGGCTCCAATACGACGGACCCGTCCCTTGATCCAACGTATGCTCAGATACTGAAGGAGAAGTGTCCCCAAGGTAGTCCCAGCAACAGCAACACCACCGTGTTCATGGATCCTGAAACGCCAATTACCCTGGACAACGTGTATTACGACGAAGTTATAGCTAACCGTGGTCTGTTTACATCTGATGCAACTCTGCTTACAAATCCAAACACCAAATCCAGTGTGACTGGAAACTCGGGCCCTAATTTGTCAGAATGGCAGAAAAAGTTTGCTGTTGCGATGATAAAAATGGGAAATATTGGTGTATTGACTGGCACCCAGGGAGGAGTCCGCAGCAACTGCAGGGTTGCCAACAGTTAACACAGATTGGAGATTTCGTTTTAGTTTGGTTTAAATTTGCAATATTATTTCAATTAGAAATGGGTTCGTGCTTCTCCACGAATAAATTATATGTACTCCCTTCTTTCACCACGTGTATTAGCTGCYATGCTTCTTTCAATAAAATAATAAATTATCSTAAGTATTCTTCTATAAATTTATGTCTAGATATCATATTCGTTGACTTTAAACCATACTTGGAGCTCGTTCACTTTCGATAACTAATCTGGTTCACGAAAATCGAAACTTGTGTCCCAAACAACAACTCACAATAAAATGAGCAATAAGGTCATTGTCCCCTACCATTGAGAGTACCAACTGCTGGGAAAGAAGATAGAAAAGTTTATATATAGGCAGAGCTGAAAGTGGATGACCAAATGACAAGGTATTGTTACTAGAATGTGAAAAAGTAGGTAGTGTATCATCAGGTGTTACGTACAACAAAGCAAGTTAAATTTATGTATATAAGGCCTACCAAAGGTCCATAAAGAATACATAAGTACGCTATTAATTTAAATAACCAATAATATTTAATTAAATATTTAATTAAAAAATATGTATAACATTTAGTTTTTAGAATTCTAAGTGTTGATATGTTGTGTTCCTGGTTTTACATACGAGTATTCAACAACACTTTACAAATCGGTCTTCAACATGATCCAAAGAACCAGTCTTTAATCAATGGAGGGGAAATCACACCAAGGGTCAATGGAGGGGAAATCACACCAAGGGTTGATTATCCACCCAACCTATGCAACCACCTTCATAAGTGTTGCACCACGAACAAGGCTAAACCTTAATGACATAAGGAAAATCACAAACTCAAAATAACTCCTAAGAATCCAAGTCAATGTACTCAAGAATAAATCAAACATGCTTACAACAACTCAGACTAGGCATGGTGGGGAGACTCCTAGATTTGCAGCACATCCAAATCATGAGGTATTATGGCATGTAGGGATCTTACTACCACCTTTAGTTGGTGATCGCAACCATGACAATAGTGGTGTCCTCCCTCAAGCAAGGATCTTACTACCACCTTTAGCGAGTGATCACAACCACATCAACAATGGTGTCCTACTTTGCAAGGATCTTACTACCACCTTCAGGTGGTGATCACAACCACAATAGCAATGGCATCCTTGCAATTTGGGCCCAAAGGAAAACAATACAAGGAGCCAAGGACACTAAGCTTTAGCACCCTCTCATGTTGCAAGTACACTTTTGGCCCCTTAATTCACATAGGCCTAGTTGGCACAAACACATTTTTTCCCAACTCACCATTACCATAACAACAATGAATCAACAACACTAAGTTCCCAACAATCAATTCCCCATGAGCCAACACTGAACAATATGCAAACACTTGATTTAATAATGCTAAATGAAGTAAGACCCTCCTAAGATTTGTTCCTTGGTTTTACTCCCTACTAATGCAAGGGAGAATTTGGGCTCGAGGGTGACTTTATAAGTGTCCAAAACTAAGTGAACTAAAATACAACACTTTTCCCCCTCTACCTCTTTATCCAAGTTAACTTTGGAGGCCATTTTCACAAAATATTTCTCATTTCTCAATCTTCCTAAGCACTAAGATATGGTAGTGGTAGGGACCTAACCCCTCATGTAGGTAGAATAATATATTTCCATGTAATAAAGGTCAATATTAATAAGGCCTAGTGATAAGGAAGAATAAGTCCAATGTAAGAAGACCTAATAGAAGCTTTATTTTCTAGAAGGATCTTCCTCTAGATGGTTTTTTTGATAGAAATATTTAGTATAAATAGGAGTTGAGGGTATGAGAACTTTTGTCTTGGATATTATTGTAATAGAGCTCTGCTCTGGTGGAGGTTTCCCCCTCGAAGAGGCAAGTGAACATTGCTCTCAGTAATCAAAGTGCTCTTTTTGGTGTTATTCTGGTATCATTTTGGTATTATTGTGGTGTTGTTCTGGTTATATTGTTGTTCATCTTCCATTTCTAGCTATTTATTTATGTTTGGCATACTTTTTATATCTGGAATATTACAAGTGGTATCAAAGCACCTTCCTCGACAGAAAATTGTGGGTTAATTTTTTTTTCAAGGTAGAGACATATTCTGGCATCTTTAAGCTACAAAGATCTATCGTTACACACATAAACCCACAGTCGAAGATTCATACATGCAGGAAATACAAGTGGTATTTAAGCGCACATTTGTTGGCCACCCTTGTAACCCTTGTTGGCACCCCTTCGAGTGGTAGCCCATCAAACAACACCTGTATATGGATCAGCCTAGATCTCCTGAAGCCCTCCATAGATAAACTGATCAGTCTCTTGACTGCTATAGTGCCACCGAGAATAGCACTCGGTAATATACTCTCTAGTACTTGGGTAGTTGGGTAGTACGGCTAAGGGCACGATCTAACCTCCTTAGTTGGTGCCCTGAGAAATCGGGTCGAGTACTACTGTTGGACCCTGTACGTATATCAGAGAGCTATAGCACAGGGAAAGCCCTTGTCTGTAGAACCCTTGAATACCTAAACCTTGGGATGGAAACAAAAACATAATAGACAATATCCATTGTGGCGCATTTGTGTCTCCTGTATTCGATAACTAATCTGGTTCACGAAAATCGAAACTTATGTCCCAAACAACAACTCAAAATAAAATGAGCAATAAGGTCATTGTCCCCTACCATTGAGAGTACCAACTGCTGGGAAAGAAGATAGAAAATTTTATATATAGACAAAGCTGAAAATGGATGACGAAATGACAGGGTATTGTTACTAGAATGTGAACAGTATGTAGTGTATCATAAGGTGTTACATACAACAAAGAAAGTTAAATTTGTGTATATAAGGCCTACCACAGGTCCATAAAGAATATGTAAGTACACTATTAATTTAAATAACCAATAATATGCAATTAAAAAATATGTATAACATTTAGTTTTTAGAAGTCTAAGTGTTGACATGTTGTGTTCCTGGTTCTACATACGAGTCTTCAACAACACTCTACAAATTGGTCTTTAATACGATCCCATGAACTCGTCTTTAATCAATGGAGGGGAAATCACACCAAGGGTTGATTATCCACCCAACCTATGCAACCACCTTCATAAGTGTTGCACCCGCACCCCAAACAGGGCTAAAACTTAATTACATAAGGAAAATCACAAACTCAAATTAACTCCTAAGAATCCAAGTCAATGTACTCAAGAATAAATCAAACATGCTTACAACAACTCAGACTAGGCATGGTGGGGAGACTCCTAGATTTGCAGCACCTCCAAATCATGAGGTATTATGGCATGTAGGGATCTTACTACCACCTTTAGTTGGTGATCGCAACCATGAAAATAGTGGTGTCCTCCATCAAGCAAGGATCTTACTACCACCTTTAGCGAGTGATCACAACCACATCAACAATGGTGTCCTACTTTGCAAGGATCTTACTACCACCTTCAACTGGTGATCACAACCACAACAGAAATGGAATCCTTGCAATTTGGGCCCAAAGGAAAACAATACAAGGAGCCAAGCACACTAAGCTTTAACACCCTCTCATGTTGCAAGTACACTTTCTGCCCCTTAATTCACATAGGCCTAGTTGGCACAAACACATTTTTTCCCAACTCACCAAATACCATAACAACAATGAATCAACAACACTAAGTTCCCAACAATCAATTCCCCATGAGCCAACACTGAACAATATGCAAACACTTGATTTAATAATGCCAAATGAAGTAAGACCCTCCTAATATTTGTTCCTTGGTTTTACTCCCTACTCATGCAAGGGATAATTTGGGCTCGAGGGTGACTTTATAAGTGTCCAAAACTAAGTGAACTGAAATACAACACTTTCCCCTTCTACCTCTTTATCCAAGCTAACTTTGGAGGCCATTTTCACAAAATATTTCTCATTTCTCAATCTTCCTAAGCACTAAGATATGGTAGTGTTAGGGACCTAACCCCTCACGTAGGTAGAATAACATATTTCCATGTAATAAAGGTCAATATTAGTAAGGCCTAGTGATAAGGAAGAATAATTCCAATGTAAGAAGACGTAATAGAAGCTTTTGCTTCTAGAAGGATCTTCCTCTAGATGGTTCGTTTGACAGACATATTTAGTATAAATAGGAGCTGAGGGTATGAGAACTTTTGTCTTGGATATTATTGTAATAGAGCTCTTCTCTGGTGGAGGTTTCCCCCTCGAAGAGGCAAGTAAACATTGCTCTCAGTAATCAAAGTGCTCTTTCTGGTGCTATTCTGGTATCATTTTGGTATTATTGTGGTGTTGTTCTGGTTATATTGTTGTTCATCTTCCATTTCTAGCTATTTATTTATGTTTGGCATACTTTTTATATCTGGAATATTACAAGTGGTATCAGATCACCTTCCTCGACAGAAAATTGTGGGTTAATTTTTTTTTCAAGGTAGAGACGTATTCTGGCATCTTTAAGCTACAAAGATCTATCATTATGCACATAAACCCACGGTCGAAGATTCATACATGTAGGAAATACAAGTGGTATTTAAGCACACATTTGTTGGCCACCCTTGTAACCGTTGTTGCTACCCCTTCGAGTGGTAGCACATTAGACAACACCTGTATATGGATCGTCCTAGATCTCTTGAAGCCCTCCATAGATAAACCGATCGGTCTCTTGACTGCTATAGTGACACCGAGAATAGCACTCGGGAAGATACTCTCTAGTACTTGGGTAGTTGGGTAGTATGGCTAAGGGCACGATCTAGCCTCCTTAGTTGGTGCCCTGAGAAATTGGGTCGAGTACTATTGTTGGACCCTGTACGTATATCAGAGAACTATAGCACCAAGGAAGCCCTTGTCTGTAGAACCCTTGAATACCTAAACCTTGGGATGGAAACAAAAACATAATAGACAATATCTATTGCGGCACAACTGTGTCTCCTGTATTCGAGTTGCGAAATTACTACACATTTCTTCCTGTTAAGCATTTGGGCATTTCATCACTACAATATTATTCAAATCAGAGTATAACTCTGTGATCCCTTATAAAGTACTTGGTGCCTCAAAAGTCGAGTACTTGGGTCATCTTGTTGGCAAGGTCGACGTTAGGGTAGATCCTACAAAGATTGAAGCTATGCAAGATTGGCCTCACCCAAAGACTCTCAAAATCCTGTGGGGATTTCTGGGTTTAACAGGTTATTATCGCAAGTTTGTTAAGAATTATGGAAAGATTGTGGCACCTCTCACTGCACTCCTTAAAAAGAATCCTTTCACTTGGACTCCAACAACTACTCAGGATTTTCAAACCTTGAATATGGCCATGTGCACCACTCGAGTCCTGGCCCTTCCTGATTTCAAAAATACCTTTGTCCTGGTATGTGATGATTTCGAGAAAGGAATTGGCATTGTCCTTATGCAAGAGGGTCGACGTTTGGCCTTTACCAGCAAACAATTGTCTGAGAGAAATTTGAGCAAATCAATCTATGCAAAGAAAATGTTGGCTATTCTCCATGTCGTGGATCTTTGGCACCCTTATCTATTGGGGAAACGCTTCCAAATTAAGATAGATCATCAAAGCCTCAAGTATTTTCTAGAACAACAACTTTCCTCCCTCGAGCAACAAAAATGGGTGACTAAGCTCTTTTGATATGTTTATGAGATCATTTACAAGAAAGGAAAATGCAATGTGGTTGCTGATGCACTTTCCAGAGAATATGAAGATGAAGGGTCCCTTTTTTCTCTCTCCTTCATTGTACCATATTGGCTCCAAGTTGTTCTCCAGGAATGGATACACGATCCCAAAAGTTATCATCTGATACAACAATTGCAGTCCAATTCTCTAGTTTCCCTAGGGTACTCTTGGCTCAATGATGAGTTTCAATACAAAGGCTGTTTTTATTTAAGTAAGAAGTCAAAACTTAAATCCACGGTACTTTCTGAGCTTCATGCTACACCCATAGTTGGGCACTTCGGGTTTACCAAAACCTATGACTGGGTCAAACGTTCTTTTTTCTGGGATGGTATGAAACATGAAGTTTGTAATTTTGTGGCTGAATGTGATGTGTGTCAACGCAACAAGGGAGAAACAGTCAAAATATTGGCACACTACAATCGCTTCTGATTCCACCTGCTATTTGGCAGGATATCTCTATGGATTTTATTGTAGGCTTAACTAAATCGGGCAATAAATTAGTCATCATGGTGGTAGTTGATCTTCTTTCCAAGTATGCTCATTTATGTGCTCTTCAACACCCATTTACAACATCCACTATGGCTCAACTTTTCATGGATCGGGTCTTCAAGCATCATGTCACGCCACATTCTATTGTTTTTTATCGTGACCCAACTTTCACCAACAATTTTTGGCAAGAACTATTCAAGTTACAAGGCACCCAATTGCATCTCAGCAGAACTTATCATCCCCAGACTGATGGTCAAACTAAAGTTGTCAACAAATGTTTGGAAACATATTTGAGGTGTTTTGCATCGGAAAGGAAGAATCAATGGGCTCAATGGTTACCACTAGTTGAATGGTGATACAACACTTTGTACCATATAGCTACCCACATGACTCCTTTTGAAGCGGTATATGGACAAAATCCACCTTTAGTTCTCTCATATTTTCCAGGTGTCTCAAAGGTCCAGGCAGTTGACCAAACACTTACAGTTCAAGAGTCTATTCTCCGTACCCTCAAAGAGAATTGGGTCATGGCCCAAAATCGCATGAAGCAACAAGCAGATCAAGGTCACTCTGAACATCAATTTGCAGAAGGGGATCAGGTGCTTCTTCGACTGCAACCTTACAAGAAAAATTCCCTCAAGGCTGACCATTGTCATAAACTGGCGCCCAAATTTTATGGTCCTTATACCATTCTCAAACGTGTGAGATAAGTGGTCTACCAATTAGCTTTGCCCAGTCATTCTAAGATCCATCTTGTTTTTCATGTTTCCTGCTTAAAGAAGGAAATTGGAACTAAGTGCCAAAGTCAAACCAACCTTCTCGAGTTGGATGAAGAAGGCTCCATTTGGCTACAACCACAAGAATTTTTTGACCAGCGTGAGTGTCTTCTATGTCAGCGAACCATCAAGGAAGCCTTAGTCCAGTGTAAAGATACAACTCCAACAGATGCCACTTGGGAACCAACTACCATCTTGTAGCAATTTCCCCATCTTAAGCCTTGAGGACAAGGTTGTTTTTAAGGGGGAGGGAATGTTAGGGACCTAACCCTTCACATAGGTAGAATAATATATTTCCATGTAATAAAGGTCAATATTAATAAGGCCTAGTAATAAGGAAGAATAAGTCCAATGTAATAAGACCTAATAGAAGCTTCCGCTTCTAGAAGGATCTTCCTCTAGATAGTTCTTCTGATAGACATATTTAGTATAAATAGGAGCTGAGGGTATGAGAACTTTTGTCTTGGATATTATTGTAATAGATATTTGCTCTGTTGGAGGTTTCCCCCTCGAAGAGGCAAGTGAACATTTCTCTCAGTAATCAAAGTGCTCTTTCTGGTGTTATTCTAGTATCATTTTGGTATTATTGTGGTGTTGTTCTGGTTATATTGTTGTTAATCTACCATTTCTAGATATTTATTTATGTTATGCATACTTTTTATATTTGGAATATTACAGGTAGTCACTCTTATATCCGAAACTTGTTTATTTCTGGATTTCCAAATGATGCATCATCTTCTTCAATCATAAGATCGTCATTATCAATCAAACGCATGCTATCACCTTAAATAATAAAAACTCCCGCAATAATTATTATTTGATTATCATCCCTATCATTTATTCCACGGTAAGCCATTAGTATCATCTAGATCCTCAATATCAGTTATGTGTCTTTATTTAATCATCATTACTATCATTGAATCACATTATCACCATCAATTTATCATGAATGTCATTGAATCAGATTCGTCAAATTGTTAATAACCCACATCAATTTCAATATTTACAGTACTTCTAAGGCTCTATTCCTAACATAGTAGAGAGGCTAATTCTCCCTTGAGGTGATTCCTACAAGTATCAAAAGTCAAATAGGTAAAAATGTTATCATTCTAGTTTGTTTTATTCCATCACATAAGCAATAATTCCCAAGTGAAGTGATAGGTAAGGCATAGTTTTATGTCATCGCACTCAATCCTTGCATCATAATCCAATCATTTGTTTTCCATTAATCATCTTTTATATTCTTGCATCACCAAAGAATTATCAGTGTACCACCAATACCACCAATATCATAAGATCAACAATTAACACTATTTATATCATTAACATCGAATTCTCAAGGTTATCATTAATTTAAGTTCAAAACATCATACTCTTGTCTTGATCATTACCTTTGGTACCCTCTCATTCGTCCAATGATGTGATCATTGTTATTAATTTTGAACTCGTCATTGAATCAAAGGTTATTAAATCATTAGAGACTTTTTGTTCTCAACATACATATATTCTTAGAGTTTGCAACTTAGTGATCAACATTATTGATGCCACAATTCAAATTCCAAATCGTTAGCACCATTGAATGTTAACCAAATAAAAATATCATTATCAAATCAAGACGACAATCCACTAATCTCATCAATAGTGCCAATAACATCAAATCATCAAGAACATTAATAACATCAAATCAATAATATTTGTATCATCAATATCACTGGAATTATCAAATTATCAATATCATCAAGATTATAAATAATTTTGATATCATTGAGAGCATCAATAACATTAATATCTTTAAAAGATTAATAGCATTAATATCATCATGAACATATGGCTAAGAGGGTAAGATCAAATGTCATCCTCATCAATATCAACATCTAGTAAATGATCCAATAACTATCACTATCATGATCATGTCAAGATCACAATTATCATCATCCTGGAACCAAACCACTTATGTTTTTAACATCACCAAGCCATCATTAATTCATAACATCAAAATCATGGATACCACTAACTATGTTAACGTTATCCAATATCAACACCAAAAATATCTCTTAACATCACCATCTAAACTAACTTTACCCATGTAAATTGGGAAGAAAAAAAAAATCCACAACTATATCTACTCAATGATCTAGATCCATGAGCACATCATGCGATTCAAAGGCCAAATTATAGGAACTATTTAAAACATGGCTAGCATACTCACCATTGCAACAATAAGTGTCTATGCTAAAAAGCATCCATCCATCCAATAGATGCCGCACTATAATGTTAAGTTGAAGTGTAAAAAATATCATAAATATAGTTCTAATCCGCATTAAAATTACATATTAAAAAAATAATTAATGAACATGCTTATTCTTGACATGCCTTCGTGGTATTGTTGTTATTTTCGAGGCACATGGAGGAGGGTGGCGACACTGACAGAGAAATCAGAAAGGAGGATGACCTCACAGTTGGGTAGATCGTTGTAGCGATTGCGGCTAAGAAGTCAGTACCGGGTGCTTCGATCTGTGCTTGGGAATATATATATTGGTGGTTGCGAGATAGATTTAATGCAATAATTGATTACCTGCATAGTTTGCCTCTGCTAAATCTTTTTGTTAGTTATACAAGAGTAGATTTGAATTACAATCTCTATTGCAGATGCATGCTCTGAAGAATTACAATCTTTGTTTCAAATGCATGCTTTGAAGATTGGATCTTGAGCTCGTTTCTATCATTTCCTTAATAGTTAGATTCTGGCTAAAAAAAAAATTAAAAATGGTTCCTTAATAGTTAGATTCTGGCTAAAAAAAATTAAAAATGGATTTATTACTCAATCTCTTTTGATGTCCCATTTTAAATTATGTTCTAAACTATAATTACACTTGGATATGCTGAATAAATGCAAATAATTATATAAACACTATATATATATATATAGAATACTAACCTTATAAATATCCATTTTACATATCAATAGTAATATATATCAATTTATAAATAACAAATTTAATTTACAATATGTAGATCTTACATATAGTTACTTATCGACATATAACTTATATGCAATTTAACATATGTATAACAGACCTCTTAATATCATCTATTATTATATACTAAATAACTAATCATAATACTATAACTATCGTTCAATAACAATACATATTGTATTCATCAAACTATTATATGTATATGTTAGATTCACGTCAGATACATATTATAATTATATGTTAATATTTTACCCACATATATACCATATAACTATATAATGTTATTTACAATCTTATACATATAAATCATCATTTACATTAATACTACATATATATTTAAATATAGTTTATATAGTAAAATATTTATATATTAAATATCTCTCACATATATAACGACAAATCACACACCATATATATAAAAATAAAAGTTATATATATATATATATATATATATATATATATATAACGACAAATCACACCATAACTAATTAACTATATATATAAAAGTTCTAACTATTTCAATTATACATATAAAATTAAATTTTATATAAATTTACTATACAATTTACTATAGTTTCCATTAATAATTTATCTCATATATATAAATATATTATACATTAAAATAAATCCACTATACAATTGATTATAGTTTCCATTAATAATTTATCACATATATATATATATAACAATATACATTAAAATAAGTACACTATACAATTTAGTGGAGTTTTCATTAATAATTTATTTCATATATATAATATATTATACATTAGTATATTTTAATATGTAGCATTTTAATACATTAAAATAAGTCCATTATATAATTTACTATAGTTTTCATTAATAATTTATCTCATATATAATACATTATACATTAATATATTTTAATATGTAGTTACATATGATATAATATATACATATTTGTATAATAAAAAGAAAGTGTAACTTAATCTGTTTTTAGATAACATAATTCATGTATTAAGATATATAATAATCATTTTGATTTTTATTGTTTTTTTTTTATTAAAAAAATAATGACAATTTTGGGATCTAAAAATAAATAATAGATTGTTTGATTCCTAGGTTCACACATTTCAATCCAACAATTGTAGTTAATGCATTTCATAAAATAAAGGAATTCATGCTATGAGAAATCAACATACATGGCATTTATACATCAACTAGATTTAACTAAGTTTGATAAAAACTCAAGAAGAATAAAGAAATAAGGATAAGAAATTAAAGTAACAAGAATAAAAATTAAACAACTAAGTAATATATCGAAGCTAATCTAAACTATTTTAAATTTATCTAAACTAAT
>ML791590.1:199809-213521 GCA_009831015.1 Picea engelmannii
TATATATATATAATTTTCGGATCAAGAATTCCTTCCCAAAGTGTAACCAGCTTAACGTCAAGGAGTTCTTACTTCTAGCTTACAATCTCTAATTTCCAACAACTTTTTTATTTCTCCTAGAAGCAGTTGCAAAAATCAATCAAGCACATGCATATAAGCTAGCAAATACAGCAGATAAGGGCCTAAGCTAACAAGTACACTAGATAAGGGCCTACCAAAGGCTCATAAACAACATGCAAATATATCATCAATCTAAATAACCAATAATGCACAATTAAATACTCAAATACAAAACATATATAGATAAAATACAAATATATAAGAGAGAATCCACCATAAAACTTCATAAATAAACCCTAAACACCGAAGATACCAAAATATTCACCATAAACAACACCAAGAATATAGATATAAGAACCCTTAAGGTAGGGTAGAACCATCAAATATTCCTTGTGGAAGGAATCATTCCACAAGTCATTAGTTCTAAAAGTCAATACAATTCAACACATATCCAATACAATGATACCCATGTGTATTTATACTTTCTCATGATTATTCATAAGGGTCTTAGCCAAATACCCCTTCTTATTATATTCTTTAATTTTAATTACATAGTGGACATATTCCATTATTATGGCCACATTACATTCATTATCCCCATGGTACCTCCCTAGGTACCCCATATTATCCTCCCTAGGTGCATTACATTTCATCTCCCTTAGCATGTTTCTTTGTCAAAACATTGGAAGAAGCCATATAATATGACCTACTAAGCAATGTAGTAAACCGGTACCATGCATGAGAATCCATCCATGCTAGTGAAATGTGGACACGTCGTCCAATTTTATCTTTTCCTTGGTCTTGATTCTAGTTTCTTCTTGGGATACATGTCTTCTTTGCGCTACACCAATATCTCCATGAATTCCTTTTAGTCCGCCATGTGTCTCCATATTGATTGCCTCTCTAGTTCCATGTTGATTCATAATAAGTTTTTTAATTCCCATGCCCTTGCCTTGATGATTGTTGTTTCTCTATGTGGTGTGGGTGGTGATATACGACAATCTTAATGAATGATTCTTCTTTCTTTGACTCTTGAACATGTGGTTTCTCAGTTTCTTCTTCATGTGTATGCCCTTCCTGGTGCTTTTCTTCAAGTGATTCTATAGTCTCTTCTTCAACTTCAACCTCTTCATGTGGCATGTCATTAGGTACTACAATTAGTTCCCCTGCAAGGACTTCTTCATGTGACTCCTTGGGCCCTTCCTGTTTAATAATAAAAATATTATGCAATGTAATTTTCTCTTTCTTGTACCACAAATTCAAAAAAAAAATTGCACATTAATATTAATTGTACCAACTGAATACGTCCAAGGATATCCCAAAACAACATCCACATTTATAGCATAAAAATTTGAATGCAATGCATATTTATCCATGGTAATCTTCAAATCTTTAGAATTTTGAACATTTTCACCCTCAACCTGTGTTCTTTGAATATTCTTTGTATAAACTTGAAATGTTTTTCCCAAATTAACATTGATAAGATTATACTTGCAACTAAGGTTAATAGAAACAATCACGTTCTCTTTTTGAAGACATCCATGAACCTACTATATGAATTTGTCATATGAAAATAAATCCCTCGTGTTCTTTGTATCCTTCTTCACAACATGATACCACCTATCTAAAAATATTTTTTCAAATTCTTCATCTAAAATTTCCTTCATCTTGTCATGGCTAGAAAAATTCCACCATGTGTCTGCATCACCTCTTAAATTCCACTCTATCCAAAATTTCCACATATTTCCCCATTTTGACTTCCTTTAGTTTATGTATTATTCAATACTAAGACCATCATATTTTCCATTAAAATACATCTTGCCAAAAATAGAACTAGGTTTTCAAAGAGAATGTCTTATGTTTTGATGGAACTCCTTTATTTAGTTAGGGTTTGAGGTTGAAATTGTAAAATGATCATAACTTCAATTGTACTTCTTGGATTCACTATTATGACCTAAATTATGAAATTACATGGCTTCTCTTGATCTACCGACACTGGTTTGACTAAAATTTGTGCACTCTATCAAAAGATATCTAATCTGCAAAAAATGTGGTTGTCATCGGAAAATCGCTAAAAACTTATTGATTTTAAATCAACAATATCTCCACTTCCTGACTCCATTTTGGATGATTTTTTTGTGAAATTGGGTATTTGTTTTAGAGGAATTATGATCTATGGTTTGTTTCTTCAAATTATACATATAAAGTTTCATAAATAGACCCGAATATGATCATCCTCTTTTCTCATCAAAAATATGCAAAAAGAAGAAAAACATTCTCCCACATTGTGCCCAAAAATTTTCTCATTTTATGCCCAAGAAAGAGCGTTGATACCACTTGTAGTAAAACTTTAAATATATAATAGATAATCCACCATAAAGCTTCATAAATAAACCCTAGAACATATAATATACCGAAGCATTCACCATAAACAATACCAAGAATATAAAGAGAAGAACCCTTAAGGTAGGGTAACGCCATCAAATACTCCTTATGGAAGGAATCACTCCATAAGTCATGATTTCTATAAGAAAATCCAATCAAAACATATCCAATACAATGATACTCATGTGTATTTATATTTTCTCATGAGTATTCTTAGGGGTCTTATGCCAACTACCCCTTATTATTCTATTATTTCATTTCAATTACATAGTGGCCTATTCCATTATTATGGTCACATTATATTCATTGTCCCCTTGGGTAGCTCCCTATGTGCCCCATATTATCCTCCCTAGGTACATTACATTATATAAGACTTATGAAATACTTGATATCCCTCACAATTGTCACTAGCCACATCCCTAGAAACCATTGTATCTTCTATTGCAAATGCTCAAGGTCAATTAACACACATTTACCATTATAAGGATAGGATGTATGAATATTATAGGACATGTCTAGATAAAAATCAATTTAGATACCTCAACACTTCAAAACAAGACACGATGACATTGTTTATTGACCTAAGAACCAAATTAAAGCCACTAGTCACAAAGAGATGCATTTTGTATGGACTGGTGCACCTGCCAACCAATCTAGAACAATTGGATGGATAGGTGGTTTATGGTATTTGAAAAACCTCTCTACAATAATAGGGAGGTGCCTCTGTATTTCTTTGTAAAATTATGGGTAGAGTTTGTTTTACATTGTCATGTCAATTACTTTGACACTAGTGAAATATAGGGGTGGTTCATGGGTCTGCGTAGGATTGAGAAAGAGCTAGGCATGACCCATTGTTAGGTCATCCTCCCAGGTGGAGTCCTAACCCCCTTAACCAACATCATCCCATAGAATAAAGAATCAACCAAACCCAATATCCATATCCACCTTAACCTACAACCTAGTGTAACATGACACATGTATAACATTATCGCACCATGAACAACCTTCATACATTGGGGGAGGGTTGGGCCTTTAGAAACTACAACAGAGTCCATCTAGGAGAGGTCACATGGATAGACTATGTTTTCCAATGCTACTTCATGTGACCCTCATAAATTCTCAAGCTATAGGAATACTTATTACGGGTAAATGGAGGCCACTAGACATGAACGTTTCATGGAGGAAGTTAGTATATTGATTATCTATATATTCTTAATTGATTATATATGTATATGTATATGTAGTTTATTATGTATTTTTTTATATATCTAATAATATGATGTTTTCAATCATTATGCTTGGATAGCAGACCCTCGATGTCAACAAATGCAAAGGTGTCAGTTTCTACCATTGATGCATCAATGGAAGCATTTTTCTTGTTTAGTGTATTTCACACGCCTGTATGGTGGAACAAGTGATTCATGAATTAAAATATTATTAAAATGATCCTTCCTAAAAAAAATCATTTGTTTTTAGTCCATGTTCTAGATGATTTTAGTTTGAATGTGCATGTGTTGTAGAATGAAAACTAACTTGATCTTGCTGAACCAAGTATGCACTTCCATTTTGTTTCAATAGTTATATTGTTGGGTATAATTGTTGCCTTCATTTAATGTTGTGAGAGTTCCCTGTGAGAGTTGATATGGAGGTTCAATCTCTATAATTATCTATTGTATGTTCTTTTAATTGCACCTGTAGTGATTGTTCAATTTCGCGAAATAGACACTTTCATAGGAACATGGGATTTTATAGACACCTTTAAATTCCCTAAGTTCTACTTGGTCCTTCATTGAGTCTATCAAGATTCTAATGATGTTCGTGGGAGTGAAGGTTATCTTGATGTTCCTACTTCTTAGTTTTTTTCCAATTTGATTTTAAATGCCTTTGATATATGAAAATGTGAACTTTGGGGTATTCCACCTTCCTATATAAGTGTCCTATGTTCATTTCTTTGTGGTTTCCTTTTCCAATCTGCCATTCTTTCAAAATACCATACTAAGGTTATCTAGTTCATAGTTTAATCATTTTTCATCTAACATTATTGTGGACCTTGCGACAAGGGTATGAATTATGCTTACTTTTTAAGCTAGGTGGTGATTATAGTCTACTTGAAGGTATCTTTGTGTACATAACTTCCTCATGTAGACTTGATACCTAAGTCTTCCATTGATGTTCTTTATGAGAATTACATCCAAAAATTAAATTTGGTTGTCCCTTTCTATCTCAATGGTGAATTTGAAGTGTTATAAGAAACTATTGATGTGATCAAAGAAGCCTTCAATATCCTCTCTAACATGTCCCCATGTGGTGAATATATCATCCATGTATCATTTCCATACTCCAAGGGTGAGTGGAAAGGAGTTGAAATTCCTTACTTCAAATTTCTCCATGTAGATGTTTGCAACTACTAGTGATAGTGGGGAGCCTATTGCTATGCCATGAATTTTCTCACATACATTTCCTTTGTAAGTGAAATATGTTGACTTAAGGTATATCTTCACCAATTTAACAGTTTTGATGTCTTTGATGTCATCTATGACATTAATGGCATGACCCATTGTGACCTTAGTGTAGAGAGACACAATGTCAAAGATTACTAGAATTTCATCATCTTCTACATTTTGGATTTTGATACATTTTACAAAGGATGATGAGTTCTTTAAAAGATATTTGTATTTCTAGAGGGGAGGATGATTAACTTAGCAATAAATTTTTCGATAGAGTAAGCTAGATATCCTACCATGTTTACAATAATTATTAAGGGGACACCATCTTTATTAATATTGGGTGCACCATATATCTAAGAAATGACAGAATAATTTGGAGTGACTTTCTTCTTAATTGAGTCATCAAGGGATGGACTCTTTATCACTATGGAAACTACACATGTTAGTTTTTTCCTAGGGTCTTTATTGATTACTCTATAGATTATGCATGTGAGGTGCTCCATCAATTATTATGGTATTCTACTTCATCCATTATGATAATATCATCCTGCTTGTTATCTTTGAGTATCTTAATGTATTTATTATTTCTAAAATCCTATAAATATTTTATCTCATCCTTACACAAGTTATTTTTGGGTGGTTTAGAGGATATTAACACTACCATGCATTCCTTCTTAATAACTTCAGAATTTACAACTTTTTTTGGATATGAGGGAAGATTCAATGGTTCCCACCAAATATTCCACAAGTATATTGTTTGGGACTACCACAAAAATCAACCCTTTTTCTAAAATATTGTGTGCTAGTGTGTTCAATGTGACCTTTGATAAATTCACTATTTTTCTCTACTTATTCTTTGGAAATCTCACTAATTAGCTACTATTTTTCTACATGTGTAAGATAGTTGTTATGTTTCTATAGGTTTTTTTATGAGAAATCAAATATAATGTTAATTTGTTTCTACAGATTTCATTTTCATAGAGTGATGAACCATGTCCCCATAGGATCGATAGATCACCCCATTCCTAGGTATCATGTGTCAAGTTAAGTCTTGTTTAAATGTGAAATTTTTATATCTTATTTTGGTTGATTTTCATGTTTTTTTACTAATAAAAATATTATAATTATGTATGCAAGTTGGTTTATTGTTTTCCATGTCACCAGTACTACCATTTTACCATTCACCACTACCCACATTTCTCCCTTCATTTGTCCCAGGCTACAGGGAAAGTCTAGTCGTTGGCCACACTTCCCCAGCTCTTAGGATACCATTTCACCCCTCGAGGGTAATTCCATCCCTTATACAATTTGTGGGGGTTTATCGCTACCCACCCCCACCACCTTTTTCATCCCATCCATCCATAGTGGCTGCACCTATACACCACCCATTGGTTGGCCTTGTTGCATCCCACACTCACTTTTCCATCCACTGTGATTGCACCACTTTTCCCTCGTGCATCCCCCCATCCATCATATTATGTGGATATTGTAGTCGATGCGAAAAGAGATGTTGCATCAAAGAATCTTGTACAATAAATCACTCCACCTATTATTGAATCTCCATCGTTGCCTGAGTTATTCACAATGACATCATTCATTGACGATTTTTTTATGTATCATGAATGGAATTGATTTTAAGATTTTGTTGTTAAGTTTCATTGTTTTGATTCTTGTAACTATTGCATGGAGGAAGAGCAGAGAGATTAGGGTCATAGAGGAGGGAAACACCCTTGTGAATGATAGTATCATCTAAAACCATTTTTCTTAGCTTGAATTACAAAGTATCATTTTGTAAGTGTGTTGATTTATTGTGGAAAAAAAATTATAACAATGTTGTTTCTTTGTCAAGTCTCTTGAAATATGAACCACACCTAGACACAAAAATACTTGAGCTCTTGCTTTGAAGAAGAGGAGAAAGATATATTTTTGGGATGCACCTTATAGTGGTGAGGGTGGTAGTGGTCAATGAGTAACCAATGAGTGTCATTTATCTAGGGAACCATATGCCATTATTATGTGTTTGGGCACGAGGTGTCATTTTTCATATTGGACACAATGTGCCATTTTGTCAAAATGTACAATTTATTTTATTTTGAATACACACACATTTCATGGCACATGTTCTATGAATTGAAATGTTTGTTTATTTGATATTGATGAATGAATATCATGATAACTATGGTTTACCTACACAGACTTTACCAATCAAATCATTGGGCGGAGGGGGGTCCCTTGTCCCACAAACAAGGGGGTCTCATACACCAATTTGGTGTGGCTTAGCCGTGACCTTAAAAATAGATTTTTATTATTATTATTATCTCATCGAATTAATGTAATTATGTTAATTGATTATTCATTGGTTCTCCCAACTTGGACAAAGACATTAGACATTAGTTAGTTGATAGATGTTAAACCAATTATGTTAGAAATCATTTTGTATCTTGATGCAATTTCCATATTGTATGTGTAACATTCATATTGTATGTGTAACATTGAATGTCACCATTGAGAGGTGAAAAAATCATATTATATATGCTTATTTGGTTAATATTTACTTAGAAGTGTTGGTGTGGGCACGTTTGTTGTATATTTACTTTCATTGAGACGGATAAGAATATGTTAGGTATGTTAGAAAAGAATTATAGAAACCACGCCACCACGTTATTTCTTCATACAAAGCCGTTGTGTTATTTTTTAAAATCATCGATGGAGTGCGATAATAGAGATGGGATGACCCGAAAAATTAGAAGCGTTTTTGTGGCCATGTTTGTAGTATATTTAATTTCCATGAGAGTAGAGAGGCTAAGAATATGTGATGTATGTTTGAAAAGAATTATAGAATTTAGGTCGCCGCGTTATTTCTTTGATATAAAGCTATAATTTTTTAATATCTTTGATACAAGTTGGATTTATATTTTTTAAACAGACGAAGAGGCTTCATGTCAATGACAGCACAACACAACACAACTTGACTAAATTATCTGAGAAAATCCGTGTGGTAGGTTCACACATATACCTGTAATTTGAAGAGAAAGGTCCATATCAGACACAAGACAACCTGACAAACTTATCTGAAAGAAACTGTGCGGTAAGTTTACACAATACACATATTTGACATGATTCATGGACAAAAATATTGTTATATAAATCTATAAATACCTAGCTTCACATACATGATTATTGGTTCTTCAGTAACAAACTTGACTACTGTCATCTCCCATCCCAGGATTTTGAGTACTAGCTTGGCGAACGATTGATGCCCTGCTGTCATCCAAGGTGAGAAGTGTAACCAAGGGAGTCCCAGCAACAACAACACGACTGTGTTCATGGATCCTGAAACACCAATGTCTAGATAGCATACTCGTTGACTTTAAACCATAGTTGGAGCTCGTTCACAATTGATAACTAATATGGTTCACGGAAATCGAAACTTATGTCCCAAACAACAACTCACATTAAAACTAAGATACGCCTAAAATGGGGGAAAGCTAACGCACAAAGAAAACTGAGCAACTGACAAGAAGGTTGAGTCAGGGAAATTGTAGTTGTTTATCCGTTCGGTTGATTATATTTTTAATAAGATTAATGTTGTAAAGTCACGGGTCTGGAATCCTTGTGATTGTAAGCATTAAAACAAGAGAGGGGCATAGATTCAAAGGCAAGAATACAATAAAGGGAGATAGTTCTATAGGTGATTGATTGCAGAAAAGTTTTTTTTTTTTTAGTTTTTGTGTGTGTTATTTAATGAAAGAGAGGCAAAGAATGAGCATGTAGATTTTGAGAACTCGTATGGGAAAGTATAGTTTGATTTAGCTTGATATAAATTCCCCAACTTTTTCCATAGAGTTGTTGATTTTTTTTTCAATAATGTTTAATAACATTGAATTGCCCAAACATAGCTTTATAAGGCTTCTTGACTTTTTCTCCAATACCAACCACTCTTCATCCTTCATACCAGTTGGTTTAGTTCCATATACTACTTCCCATAGATCTTAATCTATGAGAAGATCTTGAGTTTCCATAGCTCAAACTTAGTACCATTAAACTTCTTCATTCATAATCTAGATGTGATTTCCATTTCCCTACAACAAGATTTCATTTTTCACAATCTCCCACTCAAATCAACCAAGATTAGAGCAAAATACATTGTCCCTAACACCTTGGATCCAAGGTGATTAAGCTCTAATACCAAATGAAAAGAAGCAGATATGCAGAAAAGAAGTGGAGATGCAGAATAAATACTAATCAATAAGAGAAGAATATGAAGAAATTAAATCAACATAATTGTAGTAATAAACAACATCAAAATATAGAACCATTAAACAATGATTTCAAGGGAAAAAACCTCATGGGAGAAAAACCCCACACTCTAAAACATGGATTCTATATTATTCAATGATTACATTGTTAAAATACATTATAGAGTATGTATGCTCTCAACAAGAGTGTTGAACAATAGTGTAAGGATTTTGGAGAAATTTGAACAACATGATAGCTAGCTAAAATTTGCACTATATTTTCTTCCCACCCCAACATTGAATAAATAGGCATAACAAAACCATAAAGATTTTATTGTTTTCCAATTTTAAATGGTGGAAACAACTAACAAGTAATTGGCCAATTACTACAACTTAGCATTCATTGCCTATTTGTGATCTTACCTTCTCCACTAGAGGATTTCAAGGTATATAACACACATGTTCAAACATTATAGTAATATCAATGTTTTTCTTAAAAAAAAAAATTAACTTCAACCATTTCCTAGATAGCTCATATTATCATTCCCCAAATGCAATTATTTTCCCTTCCTCATACTATTGTTCCTCCTAATTCTCAAATGGAATAGCTATTAACAAATCCAAACAACTCACAGGTTATAAATCTGCTAGCCTTGTTAATTTTAGTTCATGTTTCCAAATGCATTTAACTAATATAAATATTGTTTTACCCATGTTGTTTAACTATTATGAATGCTTTGTACGGTGTTATTGTACTATAACAGTAAAGTAAATGTCCACAAATACATTCCTACCCCAACAAATGTGGAGATACGAAATGAATGAGGAGACTTGGAGAGCAACTTAAAACACATGATTGAGGAACGACGAGCAACTGGGTCATATGGGAATGATCTTCTTGGTCTTATGTTGGGAAGTAGACAGACTCTATTCATGACAACAAGAGAGTGAAGTACACAACACAACAATTAATGGACTAGTGCAAAACCTTTTTCTTCAGGAATGGAGACTACAAGCGTTTTGCTATCATGGGCAATATTCCTCTTGGTTCTCCACCCTGACCGGCAAGATAAAGCTCGTGAGGAAGCTATCTCAATTCATAAAAATCTAGATATTCTTAACATTATTATATCTTCTTAGGCAAAGTATATTGTAATTTCTTATGAGTTAGTTTTTTTTAGTTAGTTTAGTTGTATGTTATTGCATAAAGATTTTTAAAGTTTTCAAAATTTATTTTATTAATTTTAATTTTTTTTTAAATAAACAAAAATATTTTTTATTTTATAGATTTTGAAATTCTTAATTTTATATTGGTTGAACATAATGATATGACTATTTTTATGTGGTTTTAATAGGTATTGTCATTACAATATTTAAGTAAAAATACTAAAACCTTACAAGTGTCATCTAGCCACCACTTTAATTTATCATTTAATGTGATCATTCTTGATATAAGAGATATTATTATTTTAATACATTCTTGATCTAAAAGACATTATTATTTTAATCCATTTGTACTCCATTCCCTTATGCTTTAATACTTCATTGATTTGATAGGAGTATTTGTTTTAGCTTAAAAACATCAATTTTAGAATTTTTGGCCTAGCTTGTATGTTTCAATAAATTTAAAACATCAAATTGTTGCCAATAACATAATATCATTTATGTAAGTCAATTATAAGAAAGTGTAATCTACTTTTCACATTCCTTCTTCCCTCAATTGTCATAATGCTTATACTAATTTTTCAAATAAAAATAGTTTTATCAACTCTTCCAACTTTCTTTCAAAATTCTTGTAATAAACCTAAACCCAAAACAAAATAACAATATATTTTGAACTTCACAATTAAATTTATTTGCATGTTTCTTGTATAAATAATGAGCTTATATTCTTCATGTGTCTATGTAACCCTTTTTACTATGAAAAAATATATGCTATTGTAGTAAAACACATATTCAACTTTGATTCAAGACATCTAGGGTCTAGGGGTTTAAATAAATCTATGTCAATGTAGTGAAAATATCATCATTTATATTTTGGTTCACTCATATTTACTAGTGTAAATCTTAAATATGCATATTTATTTTAAACTTGAAAGATGCATATGACTCTAAGGCTATGAATTTTGTTAAGTTTGAAATTGTGGTTGTTTTTTTGAGGTGATATAAATGCTTAATCTAAATGACAATTTAACTAAATGTTTCCATCTTACTTGCAAACTTTAATCTTATCATTTAGGATCTATACAACTTAGGTGCCCGCAAATTTGGTATCTACGGTATGACACCTTTGGGATGCTTTCATGAGTAGAAAATGCTTCATGGGAAGTCCGAAGTTGATGGTTCTATCATTGAATTGAACCAAGAGGCGTTGGACTACAACAAGAAATTGAAAGCAGACATCGCTAGCCTCAGATCTCGGTTTCAGATATTAAAGTGGTGTATATCGACATCTACAAATCCTTCTTGGATATAGTGAGAAATCCTGTCAAATCTTGTAAATTACAGCTTACCTTTAATTATTTAACATGAAAATCGAACTGAGATCAACATTTTTGGAGAAAAACTTGGCATAAAAACACGATATTATTAGCATTAATGTGCCACAACATCTTTCAAATTACTCAAAGCAAGGCGGTTTGTGTTTAAAATTAATAATTATTAGTCCATAATACTTATACTTTGTGTCAAAGTATACATACAAAGTTGTTTTCAAATTACTCAAAGCAAGGTGGTTTGTGTTTAAAATTAATAATTATTAGTCCATCATTCTTATACTTTGTGTCAAAATATACATACAAAGGTGCTTAAAACTAGTTCACAAGTGTATGATAAGTACAATAATTACTATTTCTCATTTTAGGATATTTGTGCACAATGATATAATTTCTATTTTTTTGTTTTGGATTTCTCAAGTTCCATATCATACTCTACTTTTTTTAAATTACAATTATAAAATACATACAACTACGATGTTGAAACATATCTAAGAGGTAGTTATAAGCAACGACTAATTTCACTTGTTTCTATTAATTGTGCTCATTTTTAATGAAAAATAAAAAAATCTTTCACTAATAATATTTTACAATACCTCTTTCACATACTTTAAAAATATTCCTTAAAATTGTTTCCATTATATAAATACTCCATATATAAACACAAACCCATCGAAATAAAAAGTACATATATATTTAAACTTAATTGTGCAACTTGTAAATGGGCACTTCTTCTTTAAATTGAATCAATGTACATGGATTTGTTTTAATATCCATTCTGTAATTCTAGGTTGTGCAGCTTGGAGATAGAATCTCCAAGTTGTTGAACCTGAAATTGCTCAATTCCTTCCAATTGAATCCTTGAAGATGAAGATGGACTTGTGTTAGTATCCCTTCTAGGTAGCCCAACTTGAGATGGGAAACTCTAGTGTGTATAATCTTGAGATGTACACTTCAGGTTCTGTAGCTAATATTTAATATGCCCTACACAAACATACAGATGAGAAGAGTTGATGAATCACCTCACAACTTACAATGCAATTACAGTTGTAATTTTTGGTTCTTAACTAACAATATTGGGCCTTTTGTGCAGGTTGGAATGGTGAATGAGATGTTGAGATTATATCCCCCAATTGCAAACGTCATAAGACAATCATTTGAGGACTTGAAATTGGGAGAAGAAATGGTGATTCCTAATGAAGTTAGTGTGATAGCAAACATATATTCAATTCAGAGAAATCCAAAGTATTAGGGTGGTGATGCAAGTGAGTTTAGGCATAAGCGTTGCAGATATTGTAATGACCCGAAATCGTTACGACTGAAAGCGGAGCGAAAAGTGCAAAAACAAAAAATTTCTTTAGGCAAGAAGGCAACGACGACTAGTAATTAGAACCTTCCCAGCGACAGAGGCACAAACACAAAAGTTACAAACAAGAACCACCTTTAAAAAAACTACCATCGCTCACATCAAGTGGCGCACGATCCTGAGCCAGGATATCGTGTGCATGTCTTGATCAATGCGTGCAACGATCCAATCTTAAGAGATCATGTTTCCATAGTGCGAGGGGCGCACTAGGGACCCATGCGTCACCGGAAGAATTCCAACCCTTCGTCCCAACATAAAATCCCGCCTTGCAACAACCTTACACAAATACATTCTAATATCACAATGGGTCCTTATCTAGTTCTGTGTTGGGAGAACATTTGAGCTAGTTCTAGGGCGATAATCCCAGTACTTAATCCAACCATTAAGATTAACGTAAGGAAAAAACTATCAAGGGCGAGCAATGCGTTAAACATATTTAACCAATGATCCAAAAGAAAAAGTGGTTGCTAAACTAAACAAGGGGTAACTACCTTGCTCAACAACAAAAACTAGTTATCTCGCCAATTAAAACTACAACTATCTCACTATCTGAAGAATTTGCATTTTAAAGATTTCGCTATTTAAAATTGAAACATTAAATCTCTGTCCAAATTTAAAATTAACATTTAGATCTGACAATTTAATTAATGCACAATTATGACCAGCTAAGCAACCAAAGGGGAGTCACTGCCATTAACAGGCACAGTGGTAAACCCACTGA
>ML791590.1:220241-240317 GCA_009831015.1 Picea engelmannii
GCCTTTTTCCTGTGGGGGAGGCTTCTTTATTTCTGCTCAAGTGCTCAAAATTACATCTCAGAAATGCCCAAAGGCTACAAGACTGATCTGGTCTTGTTGTCCCAGATCTCAAGAACCCAATGCAAGAAACGACACGCCAAACTAATGCTCCAAGCTCCCAGAAACGATCCGACAGCGTTTCCACCTCAAGGGCTACCCTGCAACAAACTGACTATGGCTTGGCTTCCCAACAGCATAACTCTGCAAAATTGATTGTCCCTTGGACTCAAACAGGCCTGGTTTATATAGGAATGGAGTTGGTTTCTCATCCCCAGCTTCCTCCAAGAATCTGGCCTCCAAAAAAGCCCAATATCCCCCAAAAATGGAGTAATTATGCTAATAATAGCCAATATTAATTAAAAAAAAACCCATAGACTGTTGGAAAAACCCACTTAATATAAAGTTTGGGCCAAAATCGGGCTTAGGCCCTAAAATCAGGGTGCGGCCCCCTTTGTTCAGTCACGTGGTCGGGCATGTGGCCACGCGCTATAGCGCAGGCCACCCCATTCTCGCTGGCTCCCGGTCATATCTGCGCATCGTGGCTTAACTGCTTAACTGCCTGCGTTTTTCATTTGGTGGTTGGCCGGGTCATATGGTAATTGGCGCGTAGGTTATAACCATGGGCCAAACCTCCGTTCCCAAACTCCCGTGCAACAAGGTGTAAGCTCCGGTTTTATGGGCGGATACATAGGCCCCGGGCTAAACTGTTCAACCGCCCGCGCTGTAGTGTAGGCCTCGCGCATATGGTATGGTCCGGTAGCAATGGTCAAGGGCTGGGGCTAAGCCCCGGCCCTTTCCTTCGCCCAATTGAACATTGTTCCAATTTAAAAACTTTAACGCCGATTCATATAACATGAAACACCGCCGCCCAAGTGGCTAGAACACTCCCGCCAAGTCGCTGCTCGTCCGGAGGTCCCGCGTTCGAATCCCCGGCGAGCCAAACCAATTTTTAACCAACCAAAATCAAACAGCCAATGATGGGGTGCCACGTGGCAGCCCAGGATTGGGCCACGTGGCACCCTTACCCACCAATGCGAGCATGCCACGTGTCGGCCTGTGATTGGCCCACGTGTGCCACGTAAACTGCCACGTATGCCTGCCGTACTACCCAGTCAACTGCCACGTATGCCTGCCATACTGCCCAGTCAACCTGCCGCGTCAGCATGCTGACGTCAGCGTGCCACGTGTCACCCTGTGAGTGGTGACACGTGTCACCTCATAATTGGCCGATCGTATGCCCAAAGTGCCAAAATCACCTGACACGTGTCGCATCCTGGTGATGCCACGTGTCCTCCGTACGGACCTACCACGTGTCGCGTCCCGATGCTGCCACGTGTCGTCATCTCCGTCTGCCACGTGTCGCCTTCTGGTTGGCCCACGTCAGCTGTACGGCCCTGCCACGTCAGCTGTACGGACTGACACGTGTCTGTACGAACTGTACGGACAGGTACAGTCAGCATCCAAAATTTTGCCTGTTTGGCTTTTCGGACAGAACGCGATATATTCTCCATACGGACTCCGCTTGACATAAAAATTATACCACTGGAATCAGGAAGATGAGACGGACGCAATGGCACAGGTTTCGTCGCATTCCGAGCACTTTCATTTTTGAGCATTTTTCAAGCCCTATCAGGCTTCTGGATCTGTTTTCAGATCAGTTTGCAATTGATATTCCATTTCTTGGATCACTTATGATCCCACCAGGACCCTATCCTCAAGTCTATCCCAACTCAAAGGTGTCTGATATGGTTGCCCATAAAGGAACTCGAAGGGTGCCATATTAATGGTGCTTTGGTAACTGTTGTTATATGTGAATTCTACCAGTGGAAAGAATTCTTCCCAACGCTTATGTTGGTCCCTCACGTACATGCGCAACATGTCTTCCAAGATTTGGTTTGTTATTTCGATCTTCCCGTGAGTCTCCGTGTGATACGCAGTACTAAAGTTAAGCTGGGTTCTCAAGGCCTCTTGGAAACTGGTCCAAAATCATCTAGTAAACACCGATCCTCGATTAGATATAATCCTCTTAGGCATGTCATGCAGCCTCACAATATTATTGATGAAAACTCTAGCTATGTTAGGTGTTTGATACATCATATGCATAGGAATAAAATGAGCACTCTTCGTCAGAGTGTCGACTACCACAAAAATCGAGTTATGTCTCCTTGTCGTCAGTGGCAATCCAACAATGAAATCCATCGAAATGACCTCCCATTTAAATTCTGGAATAACGTGTGGGTATAGTAATCCTGTTGGATGTCTATGTTCAGCCTTTACCTGCTGACATTCTAGACATTTGGTCACATATTTGACTATGTCTACCTTCATTCCTTTCCAGAATAATAAGGGTTTAAGGTCCGCCCTCATCTTCGTGACTCCCGGGTGAGCCATGTACACTACTTTGTGAGCCTCGTTTAGGATCAAACTTGTCAACTCGTCGTTCGTTGGTACATAAATTCAATTTTTAAATATCAGTAGTCCATCGTCATCCAACATAAATTTTTCAAATCTTGGTACCATCATTGTGTTTTGTCCGATAAAATTCTTGACCTCTTTGTAATAGTCATTGTCGCACTGTAAAGTTAGAATCTTTTCACATAGATTCGTCTAAAGAGGCAACACCAAAAATATGTGTGGTCTCCGACTCAATGCATCTTCCACTCGGTTCACTGTTCCTTTTATGTAAGTAATCTCGAAATTGTACTCGCTAAGCCATTCCGACGAATGTCGTTGTCGCGCGTTCAAGTCTCTTTCTGTAAAGATGTGTTGTAGTCTATAGTGGTCCATTTTTAGTTCAAATTTTCGTCCCATAAGGTAGTGTCTTGAAACTCTTAAGTCATAAACAATGGCTAACAACTCCAAATCGCGTGTCACATATTTATCCTCATGCCTTCTCAATTTCCTCGAGATGTAAGCGATCACTCGACCGTCTTGCATCAAAACTCCACCTAAGCCTTCCTTGGATGTGTCAGTGCATACCAAGAAGTTCGTGTCCATGTCAGGGACCTTTAGTATCGGTGTCATTGTCAACAGTTCCCTGAGCCTCTGAAATGCCTCTGTGCATTTTTCGGTCCAAACAAACTTCTTCTTCTTCTTCTGCAATTCCATGATCATATTTTGTATCTTCAAAAATCCCTCGATGAACCATCATTAGTATCCTTCTAAACCCATGAAGCTACCCACTTCTCAGACATTCGTCAGTGCAGGCCATTCCATAATAGCCTCGACCTTTGTTGGATCCACGACGATACCTTCACCAGAGATGACATGCCCTAAGTAGTGAATCTTTGATTGATAAAACGAGCATTTGGACAAATTCCCATACAATTTTTCTCTCACAGACATTTTAGTACCAAGCGCAAGTGCTCGTCATGCTCCTCCATCGTCCGAGAGTAAATCAAAATATCATCAATGAATACTTGGATGAACTTGTACAAGTACTCGCGGAACACCCTGTTCATCAAACTCATAAATACCCCTAGTGAATTTGTCATTCCAAACAGTAAAACAATAAAATCGTAATGTCCAAACCTCATCTTAAAGGTGGTATTAGAGACGCCATCCTCCTTGATATGTAACTAGTGATACCCTGATCACAAATTGATCTTTGAAAACACCATCGCACCCTTCATCTGATCAAACAGATCATCAATCTTCGGCAATAGATATTGATTCTTGATCATTTCCTTGTTTAATTGATGGTACTCAATGCAGAGTATCCATGAGCCATCCTTCTTTCGTATGAAAAATAACAGACATGCCCCACAGTGACACACTTGGACGTATAAGTCCTAGGTCCAACAACTCCTTTAGTTGCATTATCAACTCTTGTAACTCTAGGATTGACATTCAATAAGGTGTTCTTGCTATCGCTTCAGTCCCCAATTTTAGTTCTATGGTAAAATCCAATTCCCTCTCTGACTGCATCCCAGACAACTCCTCCGAGAAGACATCCACAAACTCTCTCACTACCGGAAGGTTTTCTATACCTTTTGGTACTCCCTTTTCATTTAACGCAAGGATCGAATAAATATTACATACCTTGCGCATGCTCTTTTGTAGTTGCAAGGAAGAGATGAACCTCATAGAAACTCCCTGGTTCCGACCTACAATCACACGTCTCTATCCCTCATCATCGACCAAGCTCAATTGTTTTGTCTTACAGTTGAGTATTGCCTCATGCGATTCCAACTAGTCCATACCGATCACGATGTCATAAGATCCTAAGATCGTGACGTACAGGTTGGCCCTGGTGGAAAACTCTCCCAGGTTAAGGGTACAGCCCGTAACCTTCCCTCCAAACTTCTATTTGGCTCCTGAAGCCATATATGCAAAGCTAAAATCATCCTGATTGACTTCCTTTACCTTAATTCTCCTTGGCACTACCTTAGCAATGAAACTCTTTATGGCACCAGAATCTATCAAAATTACTAAGGGTCTAGTCAGCAACGACACCTGACATTTCAAGCACCATTAATTGGTGCTCTTCCTGGGAGTTATCCACCATTGCATGAATCCGATGGGCCTTGCCCAGATCTCCTACAGTAGTGGGTCAGGCTAATCTAGTTGTTGTATTCCTCTCCCTAGGCAGTCGAACTGGTAATGTGGCTCTCCACATTCCAAGACACTTTCTTTGGTCTAGTATCCCTAGTACCCGAAGTAGAAACAAAATCCTAACATTAAGGCCCAACACAAACTTGTTGATCTTAAGTTTCTTAGTAAATTGGTAGGGAGCATACCGTAGAAGCTCCAAAAATGGGCCTCGTACTTAGGCATCGTATAGCTGCCCTGTCGCAAGGCGTTGAACTCATTGAGAAGATGCTCAATGAATCCATCCTATAGATACCTTTCTCAAAATCATTCCTCAAACCATTCCCATGACACGTCTTTGACTTCCATGTTCAAATGCGATGGGAGTGTCTTCCATCGTAGAAGAGCGCTCCCCTTCAGATGAAAGACCTCCATGCAGACCTTCAAGCTAGAGGTATAGTTGCGAAGATAAAATCACATCACCATATTCTCCAACCATGCCTCGATGGTTGTGCCATCCGGGTCACCAAAGATCTTGGTAAAAATGGCCACCTCGAGTTCGTGATGAAAGCTAATGGTACTGGTTGGGCGCATTGTGGACCCTCAGGGGAACAGGCGCCCTGGCCTCATCTCAGTATAGATGGTGAATCAAGGCCTCCGACAATCTCTAGAAGGACCTTGTCAGAACATCATCATCCCTTCAACAATCGAATCCAACCCATGGACTTGTTCTTCCCCTTGGGGGTTATACTTTGAGGGGGAGCGTGCACCTCAGGAGGCATCACACCTCCTTCCATGGAACCACGTTGAAAACCTCTATGGCATCCTCTAATCGATATCACCACATGGACATGCTAAATTTTTTAGTTAGCGCTAAGTTAAAACTCCAAGGTTTACTGATGTGGAAACATGGCGTTCCACAGTAGCAGGGATGAACCCACTCTGATACCATATGTAATGACCCCAAATTGTTACGACTACAAGTGAAGCAAAAGGTGCAATTTTTTTTTTCTTTAGGCAAGAAGGAAACGACGACTAGTAATTAGAACCTTCCTGGAAAGCGAGGGACAAACACAAAAGTTACAAACAAGAACCACCTTAAAAACAATTGTCATCACCCACATCGGGTGGCACACGATCCTGAGTCGGGATATCATGTGCGCGTCTTGATCAACGCACACAACGATCCAATCTCAAGATATCATGTTGCCATAGTGTGAGGGGTGCACTAGGGACCCATGCGCCACCGGAAGAATTCCATCCCTTCATCCCAACATAAACTCCCACCTTGCAACAACCTTACAAAAATACATTCTAATATCACAATGGCCCCTTATCTAGTTCTGTGTTGGGAGAACATTTGAGCTAGTTCTAGGGTGATAATCCCAGTACTTAATCCAACCATTAAGATTACCGTAAGGCAAAAACTATCAAGGGAGAGCAACTCATTAAACATCTTTAACCAATTATCCAAAAGAAAAAGCGATTGCTAAACTAAACAAGGGGTAACTACCTTTCTCAACATCAAAAACTAGTTATCTCGCCAATTAAAACTACAACTATCTCGCTATCTGAAGAATTCTCATTTTAAAGACTTCGCTATTTAAAAATAAAACATTGAATCTCTGTCCAACTTTAAAATTAACATTTAGATTTGACAGTTTAATTAGCGCATGGTTATGACCAGCTAAGCAAGCAAAGGGGAGTCATTGCCATTAAAAGGCGCAGTGGTAAACCTACTATCAAAAGGAAAATTGCCGAGTGTAATAATCGCTATCATTCAAGGGATGATGTAAATTGGTTGTTTATATCATAATGTTACTATAATTATTACAAATAGTTGTCTTTAAAAAATTGACAAAAATGAAGGGAAATTAGCAAGGAACTAGAATATAGGTACATTGTGGTCATGGTGTCGCTATCTTTTAAAAGGATTAATGATAAAAGAGAAAGAGTAAGGGATTATGGTCAACATCGTTGTCAACCACCAGTAGATGTATCACTGAGTAAATATTCAACCAGGATTAAAAGCTATGTCATATGCACACGTTGTCAGATAAACAAATAGTAAACATGTTGTAATATAATTATAATAAACATAATCATAAAAACATTGCCATACCAATGGTAAACATGTTGTGTATAGATTCACTACAATCTGACACGAACTAAATTACATATATTCAAATTAAACTTTATAGTAACAGATTAATTACAGATTGTTTAACTAGTAACTATATGCTTTAACTAATATCACATCATAATATAACATACATCGTAACTCATTGTTATACTATATATAACTCATATAGAATTTATCACTATAACAGTGATATATAGAATTAGATGCAATGTTAAAGAAAATTAACATTAATATAAATTAACTATTATGTTATTATGTTACATATTCTATATTATTAAATTATATAGTATTAAATTCTAATATGTTAAATATATACTATATAAATTTAACATAATAAAATATAACATATTACGAAGAATATGTTACATTAATTCATCTAGTTGTGTAAATACTATCTAATTCAAAAATTAGATGTTTTACTTGCATGTTAAGACTATAAAATATGAGGTTTTACTCTGAGCCGAGGGTTTAGGGTTTTGCAGCCACTCTGAGCCGCATTGTTCCAACAGCTGCCCCGCTGGGGCTCATGTCTCGTAAGGAGGGAGGGCCGACGGGTGCCTCCTACAGCCAAGCCACGGTGAATGGAAATGTTGCAAAGGGTACGAAACGACCGACCTTCGAGCCGCCACCAGATCTGCGCTTGAAACTATTGGAGGAAGGAGCATTCAAGGATCGGGAGATGGACATCGATCCAGAGAAAGAGACTATCCCATCCACCACGTCAGCTCCATCGATGCCAGGTAAATGTATCCCACAAGCGCCAGAGGCCCCAAAATATGTTATCAGCTCACCACACATAGAAGAGCAAAAGCAATATATGAGAGACTATGCCTTGGTGGGAAAATTCCTGGGGCTCTGGCCTTCCGAGCATGATCTGATCAAATGGATACAATATTGGTGGAAGCCAAAAGGTCACTATGAGCTACAACTGGGATCTAAGGGGATTTTCACAATCATCCTCCATAACCTTGAGGATCGCAACTGCATCTTTGATGGGGGGGCATACTTCTACAACTCGACGGGTCTCTTCTTACGATTCTGGACAGAGAAGTTCAGCCCTGAAAAGGAGGACTTTTCACATGCACCTGTATGGATCAGATTATACTCTCTCCCCCAGAAATTCTGGCTAGAGGAGGTCTTGGCTGGCATAGGCAACACCATCGGCATCTATGTTAAGTCTTCTGAAGCCACCAAGCAGAGGTGCTATACCTCTTATGCACGAATTTGTGTGTACCTGAACATAGCCAAACCGCTCCCAGGATCCATCATATTGGAATATCATGACGAGGACTAGACCCAAACCATCGACTACGAACACATTCTGTTTCGATGCCGGAAATGCCACGAACACGACCATCTTTTTAGAGAATGCCCTCTCAATATTGTTCACAAAGAAGGGAACCCAGAAAGCGACAAAGACAAGGATGACTTCACTCAACCAACAGGGAAAAGAAGACAAGGAGGAAGAAAGCAACCATCCCAAGTAAGTAAAGATCCCTCAACTAGTAATAAATTTGCAATTTTACAAGATCAACCAGAGAACCCCGCAACCCATACACAACCCACTAAACCACTTCTGGATAATGGCCCTGAAGCTGCTAGACAATGGGAGGTACGATCCCCAAAGGCTAAGGATTCAGATCTCACCCCCCTAAACGTGGCTCAGGATCAGCAGGACTTTCTAGAGATAGAGGACAAGGATGCAGAAATGGAGATGGAGGAGCAAGATCTAGCCGGGGTGGATTTGGAGCACCTCGAGCACGCCTATAGGCAGAAAAAACTATACACCATACCTAGGGATCAACTACGAAATGTGCACAAGGTCTTTCTCAACTCCTCAACTGGGTCCTTAGCAAGAGCTAGCAAAGGGCTGGGAATACAGGGTAGTCAGTCAAAAAACCCAAGTAAATCTCAGAAAGACGAAAAGAAAAGAGGGAGGAAATCCACCAATAAGATTATACAAGAAATAGACCACTTCATGGTAAACTCAGGGAAAATTCACCTGATCTTGGACAACTTCCCTCCTCTCCCCACCCCCCCCTTCATCATGAAGATCATCTCATGGAATATTAGAGGCCTCAATGGACATAGCAAGCAAAAATTGCTACGGGATCTGATTTTGGCGGAAAAACCTGATATAGTACTTTTGCAGGAAACAAAATGCACCTCAGAAGACGTCGACAGGCTACTTCCCTATTGTTGGAAGCAAGGGGAAGTAGTCTCAACAGCAGCCACATGTACAGCTGGAGGACTGACTATCCTCTGGAACACCAACTCAGTGTTGCTGGAAAACTTTATCGCCACCAGATAGTCCATTACAGCAGATTATAGGCTTATTGGCTCAAACAAGCCGGGACACTTGACCAATGTCGATGGCCCGGCCAGCCTAAGGGAGAAGCAGGCCTTCCTCAGGAATCTGAACTACTTATCCAATCTAACACAGCATAATAGATGGAATATCGGAGGAGATTTCAATATCATTCGCAGCCTTGAGGAAAAAAAAGGCGGATCAATACAATTGGATCGAGAAACCAATGACTTCAACAGCCTCATAGACAACCTTCACCTTATCGACTTGGAGACTATCAATGGTATTCACACCTAGACAAATAGAAGAACCAGAATACACCAAATTTCTTGCAAACTAGACCGGTTCCTCATCTCTGACTCCCTTATGCTGGAAGGCACAACTCTGGAAGCTACCATCCTGAATTTCTCTGGTTCGGATCATTGGCCTATTCAGCTATGGCTGGATGTGCCAGCCACACCTGGAAATAAACCCTTCAGGTTTGAACAGTTCTGGCTCGACAATCCCGATTTCCAGGCAAAAATACAGGAATGGTGGAGGGAGGCAGAGGTCTCTCACGGCTTAAAAATGTACAGATTTCAACAGAAGTTAAAAAGTCTCAAACAACTTCTCAAGCTTTGGAATAAGAAAACCTTTGGAAACATCTTTGATACCCAGAGGTAGCTATCAGAACAAATGGGCGAGATTCAAAACCAGATCAGAACACAGGGGCTAACGAATGAGCTAAAATCCCAGGAAGAAACAATAAATCAACAGCTAGAAGCCAGGAAAAGACAAGAAGAGATTCTATGGAAACAAAAATCGTGCATCCAATGGCTCAAGGAGGGGGAACGCAATCCCAAATTCTTTCATAGGACTGTCATCCATATAAGGCACTCCAATAAGATCACACGTCTCATCTTGGCAGCCGGGGAGACCATTCAGTCCCACGAACACATGGAGTCTACCTTGATTGACTACTATCAAGATCTCCTCACGGAACCTCTCTCGAATAGACATGCGGCCATTACTAAGGTCATGCATCATGTGCCCTCCCTCATTACCCAGGAGCAAAACTCAGCCCTTCTCCGGCCCATTACAATCGAGGAAGTGGATCAAGTGCTTCAGGACACCCCCAAATGCAAGGCTCCTGGACCTAACGGCTTCACCAACAATTTTTTCCACCATTATTGGTCGATGATCAGGGTAGAGGTTTGGGAAATTCTTGAAGAGTCCAGAGCCACTGGGAAAGTTCTCCAGGCTCTTAATGTGACGTTCCTCACCTTAATACCCAAAGAGGGGAAGGCACACCACCCCAAGCAGTTCAGACCCATAGCTTTTTGCAATGTCATCTACAAACTCCTAACAAAAGTGATTGCTAGGAGACTCAAGCCTATCTTACCGAAAATTATATCCCCGGAGGAATCAGGCTATTTTGAAGGAAGACAAATCATGGACAGCGTCATCCTAGCACATGAAGTGATCCACTCTCTGCAGAAGACCAAAACACTAGGTATGCTCCTCAAATTAGATCTCTCTAAATCCTTTGATAAGATAAGCTGGGAATATATGCGGGCAATGCTCCTAGCTTTTGGTTTTGATCAACGCTGGGTGACTTGGATTCTGAATCTAACTTCCTTGGCTTTCTTCTTAATTCTTGTCAAGGATGTCCCCTCTCGATCCTTCTCCCCCTCAAGAGGAATTAGACAAGGAGATCCTCTCTCCCCTTTCCTCTTCATCATTATGGCCAAAGGTCTTGGTCGTTCCATCCATGCAGCTGTTGAAAGCAACCTTCTGACAGGCTTACCCTTGCATGACATTTGCCCTCCTATCTCTCACAGTCAATTTGTGGATGAAACGCTTTTAATGGGCACCCCAACTATCCGCGAAGCCAACTCTCTTCTAGCAATTCTCCAAACCTTCTCAGACGCCTCGGGGCTGGACTGCAACAAGAATAAATCCCAAATTTTTTTCTTCAATACGCCACCTCCGATTCAGCTACATATCTCTGATGTTCTAGGTTTCAACAGAAGCTCCCTTCCATCCAAATACCTTGGCATTCCTCTGATTGACAATGCCCTCCGGAACTCCTCTTGGGAACATCTATTATCCTCCTTTACCAAGAGGCTCTCCTCCTGGACCTACCGAGTTCTAAATCTTCCCAGTCGTCTCATTCTTCTCCGAGCTATCCTTCAATCCCTTCCTGTCTACACCTTCTCTACACTGGTTGCCCCTAGATTTGTTCTCACAACCATTAAAAACTTACAATGAAACTTCTTCTGGCAAGGCCTCAATTCAGGTAAGAAAATAGCGCTGGTCAGCTGGGACAAACTATGCCGACCCAAAGAGCAAGGTGGCTTGGGATTACGGGACCCCCTCATGATGAACAAAGTTCTAAGCGCCAAAATTTGGTGGCGGTGGCTCAAACACCCCAAGGACCTCTGGGCCAGACTTTGGAGAAAGAAATATGCACCAAATGTGGCAGAAAAGAACCTAATTTGATGGAATGGGGACAACCCAGGCTCCTTAATATGGACAACGGCTAGGCAGAACAAATAGCAGGTTACTCGGCATGCCTTCTGGGAAATCAGAAATGGGGAAACAACTCTCTTCTAGAAAGATTCCTAGCAACAATGGCCAGTTTTAGACAATGAGGATTGGGCAAGGGACATATGTACCCAAGCTACACTCGCGGGCCTGACAAGAGTAGCTGACTATTGGCAGGATAATCCCCCAGAAGACACCTGGCGATGCTGGCACCTGGACAGGGAACGCACTAATCTAGAAGCGCATGTGGACCTAGTACCCTGGCAAGAGGAAATGGCCAAATGGAAGATTCCAAAAATCGAAGGAGAGGATATCCTTCGTTGGGGATACTGGGCAAGGGGCACCTACAGTACGCAGGAAGCTTATCAGATCACAACTCAGGTAGACCCTCTCCCTACAAGGAAAGTTTGGCACAAAAGCTGGAGTCTTAAACACTGGCCAAAAATCACCCTCTTTCTCTGGCTTGTTTCCCACTCAAGCATACTAACTTGGGATAACCTCTTGAAAAGGGGTTTTTTTGGGCCCTCCATTTTCATGCTTTGTGGAGAGGCAGACAAAACCATGAATCATCTCCTCAACTCTTGCCCTTACACGGCTCAACTTTGGGATCAAATGGCACTCATCATGCGCACTTCGGATTGCCATAGAAATAGTATCGTTGACACCATCACGGACTGGAGGGACCAGGATTTCCATTCCCCCCTCCTCAATCATATTTGTCAATTACTTCCAGGCTTCATCCTTTGGAAAAATTGGAAAGAAAGGAACAGGAGGCTCTTCAGAAATGCATCTCTCCCCTGGCAACATTGTTGGAATAAATGTCGCTGCAATATCATGGAAACTCTCAACCTTCAGCAGTGGACCGATGAAAACTTGCACAACATTCCTTCCGAACTCACAATCCTCCAGCATTGGCAGCCTCTTCCCTCTCATCATTCTCTACTCCCCACTTCCCCTTCCACCCCACTCAGTAGCCTCTCCTTTTGGTCTCCCCCCCCCAGTAGATTTCATTAAACTCAATTTTGACGGAGCCTCTAAAGGCAATCCAGGCGCTACAGGATATGGAGTAGTCTTCTACAACCATCAAGGGCACATCATTCTCATAAGCACAGGCAACCTTGGTCATTCCACGAACAATGCAGCAGAACTCTGGGGACTCATCCGGGGATTGCAATTAGCCATTGACTACAATTTCACCAAGCTAATATTCGAGGGGGACTCTCAGGTCATCATCAATTTGCTCCGCAGAATTCTAAATGGAGAAAACCCGGACAGAATGTCGCCTAGTTGGAGACTCTCACATGGGCTACTTATTATCACATACCTAATGAAACCAAATCAGGCAGTCATACCTGCTCATGTCAGGAGAAAGGTGAATCAAGTTGCAGACGAGCTAGAAAATATGGGAACTACTTGGATTGGTCTAGAACTCCTCTGCAACTCGGATTTGGAACCTGATCACCCGATTCTCCAGCATTGTATCTGCAAAGCTGGAACAGTGGACACACCCCCAGATGGGGTTCTAGTGAGATACACATGGCGCAACGCGAAGGAGAGGCATGGCCAGCGAGGCACGAAGCCATGTGACGGGCTCGTGCCATCGCCCGCCACCTCGAACCAGCATTAAATTTCCATTACCATGGCACAGATGACAATTAAGTAGCTCCCCTCTCCTCTCAAGCTTCATTTCATGGTCGGGTTATCTGTGTATGTCTTCTGTCTCTACGCGTGCTCCAATTGGCATCCCCCTCTGCGGCCTTCGTCTGAGCTAACCTGGAATTGCATGCTCATCACAGCCCTGGTTCGGCTCCAGGATTTCTACCACTGCCTGGTGCACCTGGCGTCCTCTATTCGATACAAGACGAGCCTCATGTCATGCCCTCGAGGGCGCCCGCGCAGAGGCTCTCCATGGAAACCTCGTCGGCCCTCTGTTTCGCCCCCTACCTCGCCTTCCTCCTACTCCTCTCCTTCCATTCAGCCTGAGCCAATTCTTCCTCCACCCCCCACTCTATCCGTTTCACAGTTTGATAGCCTTGCTATCGTCCCCAGGCTATCGTCTTCCTCCTCGCGCCATATTCCTGACCCCCCAATGTTCGGGCCTCCTCTTGCACCAATTCCTAACTCTGATGGGAAGACTGTGGGAGAGCCACCTCCTTGCGAGCCTCAGAACACCGAGAACCAGTCCCCGAACTCTTTCCTTGACACACAACTATGAGAAATCCTTGCAATTCTCTTCGGCTTGGTCTTCGAACTCCGCTAGGGGGTGGAGGACCTTCAATTCCGGTAGCAGTCCTTCTCCAGCTCCTTTCCTCCCTTCAAGAGGCTTTCCCCTCGGACTTCGCAGGTGCAGCTTTGGCAGAGGAACCCGATGTTGCGACCAACAAAGGGAATGCCCAGGCGCAACGTTCAACAAGAAATGAGGAGCAAGCCAAGCACGAGGATATGGTGAAGGAGGTGGACACAGCACGCTACGCGTTGCAGGATACCTCGCCAGGTGTCGATAGGACCAAGGGAAGCGTGGACGTTGGAAAGCAGTGGGCCGATCAAGTGACATACGTCGAGGAGGAGTCGTGGTCCGAGGCTGTCCACGTCACCTGGCCAGGTTATTTGCCAAATGTCTGAGGTCATGAGGGCACTTCAAGTTTCAATAGTTTCTCTACTATTTAGTTGTTGTCCAGTTAGTTTCAAACTGCTTACTTAGACTATTACACTACTTATGTTTGACTTCCATGCTGGCTGGACTGGTTTCCCCTCTGTTGGGGAAATCCAGTAACTACAACAAGACTATTCTCTGTATTTTGTATCTCTTTTTGGTCTTGGAAGGCCCTTTATATATAATACTACTAACTTACAAAAAAAAAATATGTTACATTAATTCAAATATAAATTACATCAATGTTACTAACTCCATCACTATTATATAATCATCTGATATGTTACTAATACTCATAGTAATATCTATAGTATATTGCGTTAAAGAATAACATTGCATCTGTATATGAATAACATATAACATTCATAATGATATTATGAATGCTATATGTTATTCATAACATCCATTTATTAAAGAAACAACATATCATATTTGAATGTATATAATTGTGCAATCTAACACAAAAAAAAGAACTACACAACGATAAATTAACTACGAATTACAGTATCCATGTAATATACAATAACGAGTTATAGCTTTATGGTGGATGGTCGATGGATTATAAAACTACACAAATATACATTAATACGATTATCCAACATCCAAGTATATGGAGCCACCAAGAGTCAACGCAGAAAGCATAAGGGTCGCAATGGTAAGTGTTAAGTATGCATGTCATGGTAAATTCACAGTGGTACTATAAAAACACAATCAATACACCTATTTAAGTTTGAAGCCATTGATATAAATGAAATCGCTGTGAAACTTGTAAGTTAGCTATCAACAATAATCACACTACAGAAATCAACAGTAATTAAAATCGTTGTCAAGAATCATTACACTCGCTGTCTGGGATTTATCAATCAATTCATTGTGTTTAAAAGTGACAAATTCCCTCATTAGAGAGTGTTAAATCACAGTTCCAATTCGCATTATCAAGGTATCAATTGTCATATCAATTATAGCATCAATCGATGTCAAGGTATCATAAAATGTTGAGTTTAAACATAAGAATGGCGCTGAGTTATTTGCCATCAATGTAATATATATTGCAAAGGTAAAACGCAAGCCAAATGTATGAAAACCCAGGGCAAAATTTGCCTTTAAAACAGATTAAAATACATATGGAATCGCAGGCCAGATGGGTCAGAACGCAAGGTAATATTCGCCTTTAAAACATAGTAAAATGCATAGGGAAAATTGTTGGCCAGATGGGTCAGAACGCAAGGTAAATTCATCTTTAAACCATAATGAAATTGCAGAGGAAAATTAGAGCCAGGGTATTAAATTGCAAAGTGAAATTTCTCCAGTCTGTAAGGAATAAAATTTCAAGGTAAAAGATAAAATTAATTCGACATTCAAGACACAGGTAAAACACAGAACAAAAACACAGTATCATCATTCCAACGACAGGAGAAAAACGCAGTAATAAGAGTAATAACATTCGACCATTACACAGTAATAATGCCACCATTGCACATTAAAAGAAACTAACAATCGTTATCAAACACAGAGAAATAAAAGAATAAAACGCATTCTAGTGTGGCCCAAGGCACAGTAAAATTCATCCTCAAAAGAAATAAATCACGACGAGAAATCACAATAAGGCGCAAAACAATCACTCGACCAGGAACAACCAACATGGGTGGATAACTGGAAAAAAAAGTCCTTCGATCATCATCCACACACATAAAGCAGGTCATTAGGATCTATAGGTCTATTAACATCAAACTGACGATCGTCGATCCAGCTCTTGGCCAACTGCTCAGGTGTGGACTGATGATCTAGGGATGAGGATGAAAGATAAAGCACAAACTCTTCAAATAATCAATAAGACAATAGAACAGTCATAGCAATCAAGGATCGATGGTCAAGGAGATCAAATCGATGCAGTGAGTGTAAAGCTATGATGATTTTAAGTTCTCGATTATAAACGATAAGTAAACACTTTTCTTTACACAATAACAGTACAGAAATGAAAGCGTAAGATCAATAGTAATCTACCATGCAAAATAAAAGTTTGTGTACCATAGTCGAAGGTGACAGCTCCGAGTCGTTGTACTGTGCACTCCATCCAACTCCCGCTTGTCGACTGATGTGACTTCACCAGTACCTCCCAACCAACGCTAGGTCTACTCTTCTTCCCCCTTAGACCCCTGAGCCGCAAAGGTGCCACACACTCTAAACCAAACAATAGCTAGCAACCAGCTCACCTCGAAAGGTCGAGCTACCACTTGTACCTAAGATGGGTATCCCAACTCCCACAAGATAAGTCAGTCAAGTCAAAAATTCTACAGTGTAACGTTACGCATCAAAAAAGAGATCCATACTCCTCCTCCTCCATCCTTTATATAGAGTTTCTAAGTGATTTATTTCCCAAATTCCCATTTAAATTAATTTTCGATTAATTAATTCATAAAAATTCTTCCCCGTACACATGTCACCCATCCCCTTAGTTGCACCAGAAATTAATTTCATTAATTATTTAATTAATCCTATTTCCCTCACCCACCTAAAAGCATTCCTAGACTCGCTCCTAGGTGTCCCCATATTCCCTTACATATTTTAATGACTTACACCCTTACTAAATTCCTAGTTGAGTTCAATTTAGAAAGTTCTTAAAGGCAAGATTCCTTACTAAGTTAGTCATTCTTCTTTTTCCTTATGTTTCCCTTTTTCTTTAGGTTCCCCCCCTTTTTCCCTTAGTTTCCTAATTCTTTTAAGTTTCCCTATTTTTCCCTTTTTACCTAAAACTCAAATTAGTAAGTGTAGAAATTACCTTTTTCCCCTTTTTCTTTTTAATTAATAAATTTTAATTAGCATAGGTAACAAAACAATCATTTCCCCTTTTATTTTATTTTTATTTAATTCCCAAAAAGTAATTCTATTTTAATAGATTAATTGAGTTTCTTACCCCCTTCTCATCACATGTTTAATGAATATTATTATTATTATTATTACTACTTTGACCACAAGTATCACTTAGACCTAGATTTTATTTTCCTAGGCTAGGTGACATTTTTATTAGGGAAATTGCTTTTAATTATTTCTTGTCACATCATTCACTCTAAGGCCATCTAGGTTTATTCACTTATTAGTTAACAACGCGATGTGCCCTTCATGACGCACTAGGTGCTCCAAGTGTGCCACTCACCTCATTCTTTTTTTCTTATGCGTCATGCCCTTCAAGACACACTACGTGCTCCAAGGGTACCACTTGTCTCTTTCTATTTTTCTTGCGTGGCATACCCTTCAGGATGCACTACGTGCTCCAAGGGTGCCACTTGCCTCTTGACTGACTTGGTAGACATAAAAAACACCTGGATTCAATACTCTTCCAGGTGATCTTGTGGGAGACTAAGGGCCTCTAAGGAATAAGGCCCCTGCCTTATTGCACGCCCCTTAGAATCATCATGAGCGACTGTCACAGTTTTCCCTCATGGCATCATGGGTCTTCTCGAGCTAGGTAATTGTTAACCTACATTTCAAGCTACAGTGGGAGTGATAGTAGGCTGTGGCATGGTTGTTGTCCACACCTCTCCCTCAACGTCTTTAGTTGTCATGCGTAACCCCTCTACTCCACATGTGAGTCTGGTCGGCAAGCTATCGTCAGCTTGCATCATCAACGAATCATGTTAGAAATAAAATCAATCATCATAAAATCTAATCAGATGTGCATATGTCATATCAACAACAATCAAACCCCCATAGTCCACTCCCTGATTCGATCTGGAGTCCAATGGGTTGCATCGATGCCTCTGCATCCTCGAGGTCCAAGTCCTGCACACTTAGGAGAACCTAGTCAATAGCACCTATCTATGTAAATACAAAAAATAACATATCATCATATCCATAATTCCTTATCATCATAATCAAATGGTCAATAGTATAATAATCCAGATCACTTTCAAGAAAATGTGTTCAAAGAATAAGTTTGTTCAGTGTGCTCAAGAGCATGATGTTACAGAGATGGAGTAGTAGCTGCCACAGACAATCATATGTCAGCCTTCATTCCCTTTTCTAGTGGGCCATGAGTGTGTCTTGGCCATAATTTTGCAGTTCTAGAAGCCAAGGTGGCGATGTCCATCCTCCTCAAACACTTCAAATTCACATTTAGTCCATCATATAAGCATGCCCCTGTGGCATTCCTCACTCTCATCCCCCAACACAAGATACCGATTATAGTGGAGAGTGTGCATTCATGTCGAGATCATGCTTTCTTGTTGAAGATAAGATTATAGTTAGTCCTTGCTTACTTTTTGAAGAGCTTTGGACGGTCAACCTCAGAGGAGAAATGCCTTTAAAAAAGCTAGTGATTTCATCATCCTTGAGTCGGCCTGTCAATAGAAATGATATCCAAGACAATCCTGATGGTCTTCTAACAGATCACACCATTTGATTTTGAAAGAAATATTCAATTCTGGTATGGTGAACCTTCCACGAGGTGAAATTAAAAAAATCACCACTCAACCTCGGTCAGGTTGAGGAGGTCAATATCTTCTACTAGTTCCAAAACCAAAAGTCCAAAACTAAACAAAAGAAACAATTCCATCAAGTTGTATAGAGGGATAAATATAGCACAAAGAGGATTAGATCTGATCAATATAAAACTTTGTCGGCCACTACCACAACTAACTCCTTCCTTGACACTGGTGAATCCTCCTCTTCTACTATGTTGATCGCTTCATTTTTTAGCATCAAAATCACCAATTTAATCATGTTCAAATGACTGAAGAATAAAATATTAATCAAATCACTTGAATCCAATGAAAAGGGAAGGATAAATTCAGTGAAACTGGAAAGAATAAAGGTGGTGCAGTAAGGTGGTGCAGCAAGGCGGTGAAGAATTATTTGTGCACAGGGATAGGTGGTTGGTGAATAAGTAGAAAATGAAAACTCCCAAATATCTTCCACGTGATTTTACATTTGACACATGGAATATTTCCATAGGCTATTGACAGACGAAAAAAATTCTGGAGAGACATTCCCTTAAAAGAACGCCTTCGTTGTAATGAGCGATAAGGCCATTGTCCCCTACCATTGAGAGTACCGCCTACTAGGAAAGAAGATAATTTTTTTTATATATATGCAGAGATGAAAATGGATGACCAAATGATAGGTTATTTTTATTTGGAATGTGAAAATGCAGGTAGTGTATCATAGGGTGTTACATACAACAAAGCAAGTTAAATTAAATATTCAATCATATACAGTTAAATATTTAAATAAAAAATATTTATAAAATTTAGTTTTTAGAAGTCTAATTCTTGATATGTTGTGCTCCACGAACGAGTCTTCAAAAAAATTCTATAAATCGGTCTTCAACATTTTCCCATGAACCAACATTTAATCAATGGAGCGAAAATCACACCAAGGATTGATTATCCACCCAACCTATGCAACCACCTTCATAAGTGTTGCACCCCGAACAAGGATAAATCTTAATGACATAAGTAAAATCACAAACTTACTTTAAATCCTAAGAATCCAACTCAATATAATCAAGAACAAATCAAACAAGGCTTACAACAACTAAGACTAGGCATGGTGGGGAGACTCCTAGATTTTCAACACCTCTGAATCATAAGGTATTATGGCATGTAGGAATCTTAGAACCACCTTTAGCTGGTGATATCAACCATGAAATCATTGGTGTCCTCCCTCAAGTAAGGATCTTAATACCACCTTTAACAAGTGATCACAATCACAATAGCAATGGTGTCCTACTTTGCAAGGATCTTAAGTATACCACCTTCAGTTAGTGATCATAACCACAATAGAAATGGAATATTTACAATTTGAGCCCAAAGGAAAACAATACAAGGAGACATGCACACTAATCATTAGCACCCTCTCATGTTGCATGTACACTTACGA
>ML791591.1:0-10499 GCA_009831015.1 Picea engelmannii
TCGGCCTCTATTTCTTTATCGCTTTCCCTATCAGCTCCATCCAAACTGTAGAGTACAATTGAAAAAATAATTAGAACACCAGATTCTTCAGCAGCCAATACTGAAGCAGAAATAGAACACTGTAAGTGACCATGAGCATTCAGATATGTTGTTAAAATTTCAAAAAAATACCAGGACGACAGAAAAACAGACAATATACCAATTTCAAGAAAATACCAGAAGTGACAAAATGGGAAAGGTAAAATCCAGCCTACAGTTGTACACCAATGAGCTAAAAGCATTTCCAATATTGACCCCATGAAGAAGCATGTAAAAGTGCAATGAAATACTATCATGGTTGGGAAGTTTTGTAATTCACAATATATCTGTAAACACACTGTCTATGTTAAAGAAATGGAGGTTATGTCTACAGTAAGTGGTGTTGAAATCTCTAATATAACCAAATATAGAGATACACAACAACATAAGGCTCTTACAACAAAAGCATGTACAAAGTGACTCTGAGATGTGCACCATCAGGTCTATTGCAACAAATCATAAATGTCTACATTCCTGAGGTAAAGGCTACACAACAACAAATCTTTGTATACCTAAGAGGCATGTCCAAAAAAAGTGTGTTGAAACTAGAGTCCATATCTCAAACTAGCCTTCTGTATGCCCCTATTCAGTATAGTTACAGCTTAAAAGCCAAGCAAAATCTATTGCATAATGCTGAAAGACAAAATAATATTATGATTAAACTGTCAACACGGCATTGTGAGCCTTTAGAAGGTTTCATTGTTATAGACCTTACTAGTATCTGTGAATCCACTAAAACCCAGCAAGATGAACCAAAAATCTTCAACACTATATCACTAGGAAATTTATTTAGCAGATTTAAAATTTCTGAAATTGTTATTTATCAGTTACAGCTAGGTTTCTTCACAAAACTAAAATCGCACAGCAGAAATAAACTGAGGAACAATGAAGAAGATAACAGCAATCATATCACATGAGAGACACAAACAAATTTGGGTAAAATAACCCCTGGAAAAACCCAATGTGGTAAAACCAGTTCTTCAGTTTGTGGATTTTTATTATGCAGCAGAAAATATAGAGATCTCTTACAAAGCAAATCGATCTATGTTGATAGCTGAGAGAAACCCCAGCGATTTCCTACCCAAACACTTGTACCGGTACGGCCCTCTCCCAATCCAAAGAACCAGAATGACTCAAGAAGAACCCAGCCGTGAGCTTCTACGCAATGCGTACGGCTCTCTGCATCACCATGTATGGCTCCCTCTCCGATCGGAAGTTCGGCCTCTGCAAATGTCTGAGAATGCAAGTCGATCCACCTGTAAAATGTCTCCTCCATCTTCTCTGCAACTCTTCTCCAGCAAACCCTCAAGCAAATCTCCTCCTCTAGCTGAAACTCGCCCTCTCTCAAGTGCATAATGCACCCAGACACCAAGTCGACTTCTATTATATCCATGAGAAAGAGAAACCCTAACATCTCAATGAGATCAAGGGCTAGGATTAACCCTCCACTCACTTAAGATGATCAATGGTCAAGATTAAAAGACTAATCACTTAAATTATTTTTCTCTTTAACCTTAGAAAAGGTGCTCATAAAGTCAACAAAAGAAATATAACACATCTAATGTAATTTTTCCTAACTAAAACTTTAGGAAGGAGATTTACCCATTCAACTTGGCTACTTTCATTGTCCCCCACCATGCTAAGACGCCACACATGGGGAAGACCTTCCACGCTACACTTCTCAACTCTCCCTCCTAGTGAAGAAGGGATTTTGTACCAACCCCATCTTATCTCGGAACTTCGCGAACTTCTGTCTGCAAAGTGCCTTGGTGAATATATCTGCCATCCAATCATTTGTCTGTATATATTGAAGCCTCACAGCCCCCTTCTGCACATAGTCTCGTATGAAGTGATAGTGAATGTCTATATCCTTGCTACGATCATGAAACACGGGATTCTCAGAGAGCCTGATGCAACTCCGATTATCGCAACGTATCACAGTAGCTTCTAACTTCTCACCGAATAGTCCCAAGAACAACTTCCTCAACCACAGTGCCTCACATGTTGCTAAACTAGCTACCATGTACTCTGCCTCAACAGAGCTCAATGCCATTGATCTTTGCTTCCTGCTGAACCAAGATATAATACCCGATCCTATGCTGAAGCAACACCTTGAAGTGCTCTTTTAATCCTCTGCACATCCTGCCCAATCAGCATTTGTAAAACCTGCCAAGCTCACTCCACCATTGCACTCATACAACAACCCATACTCCATTGTACCTCTCAAATAGCGAAGCACATGCTTTGCATCTATCAAGATTCAAATGCACTCTTCGAGGGTCCACCATGAACTAACTCAAAGAGTTGACTGTAAAGCTAATATTTGGTCTAGTGTTGACCAGATACATGAGCGATCCAATAAGCGGACGATAGATGGTGGGGTCTACTATCTCAGAACTAGATACATCAATCTTCCAACAGTTCATCACTAGAGGCATGGACATCGGCCTACAATCATTCATCCAGAACCTGCGCAAGATTTCTATTGTATACTTCCCATGTCCTAAGAAGAAGCGCCCATCTGTCTGCCAAACCTCCAAACCAAGGAAGTAATGCATCAAACCAAGGTCTTTCATCTCGAACTCTGCTGCAAGGTTAGCCATGCAATTTGCAATCCGCTGCTCATCTCCATTAAGAAAGAGATCATCAGCATAAAGCACTAGTATGAGAGGCACCTCACTTGCTAGAAAATAGAGGTTCGAATCAACCTCACTCCGCTGGAATCCCATCTCTCTCAAATAATTGTCGATCCTCAAGTACCACGCCCGAGGTGCATGCTTGAGCCCGTATAGGCTCATCTCAACCTGCAAACATGTGTATCCATGTCTCCAACCTCAAAACCCTCATGCTACTCAATATAGACTTCTTCCTCAATAACTTCATTGAGGAAGGAAGTCTTCATGTCCATCTGATGAATGCGGCAGCCCATCTCTGCTGCAAGTGAAATAACTTCTCGGATGGAGGAATATCTGGCCACAAGGGCGAAGGTTTTGTCGTAGTCAACTCCCTCTTTCTGTGCAAACCCCTTGGCTACGAAGCGCGCCTTATACTTCTCCATGCTTCCATCTGTTACATGCTTGACTTTATAGATCCATCTCGATCCAACCACCTGTTTTCCCTCTAGCCTAGGCACCACCTCCCATACATCGTTCTTCATGATAGAGGCATATTCCTCCATCATGGCCTCCTGCCACACTCCATGTTGTGCAGCCTGCTCATAAGTGGAAGGCTCAACATCTATAAGCTCTGTCATGAGTGCCATATACCCAAATCTCTGCGGTGGTCTACTCTCTCTGAAAGATCTCTTTGAAGGTGCTATATCTCTAGAATCATTGACTGTGGACTTGTACCACTTAGGTCGTGTCCAAGTGTCAATCTCATGTGGAACAGTCTCACGCAGCTCAACCTCCTCATCGGTCGCCTCACTGTCCTGTCCACTAGTCTCCCTGCCAACACGTGTACCTATACATGTACCCTTTGTCTGTGCCTGTGACTTTGTACTTTGTACATGTACCTCCTCTCTTTTCTGCCCTAAGTCCTGTCTATGTTGGTCCTCTGTCTATGCTGGCATATCTCTAAATCTCATCAAGGCCCTCTCCTCCTCAAACTGTACATCTCTTCACACCAGTATCCTCATGCGCTCTAGCACAAAGATGTGGTAGGCCTTAGAAGTCTCGTTGTAGCGAACCAATATCCCCTTATCTGTTGTGGGCTCCAGCTTTTCCCTCTTCTCCAAAGGGACATGACAGTAACAAATACTCCCAAAGATGCGAAGATGACTCACATCTGGCCTAGTACCTGTGTATACCTCCTCGAGTGTCAATTTCCCAAAAATGGTGTGGGGACTCTTGCTCTGATTGTAAACAGTTGTGCGACAAGCCTCGACCCATAAGAACATAGGTAATCCATGATCATGTATCATCGCACGAGTTGCACCCACTATGGTCTTGTTCTTGTGCTCTACCACTCCATTCTGATGCGGGTTATATGGAACCGTGAGCTCCTTCTTAATACCATCTACAGCACAATACTCCACAAACTCATTAGAGGTGTACTCACCCCCATTATCCGATCTTAGTACCCGAATCCTCCTAGACCGATTCTCTACCAGAGCGCTAAACTCCTTGAACCTGTCAAAGACCTCATCCTTGGTCTTAAGGAAATATATCGAGGTCTTCCTGGAGTATTCATCAATAAATATCACGTAGTAGTTGAAGCCACTAACCGACTGCACACTCATAGGACCACAAACATCCGAATGGATTAGATCCAAGATCCCCTTGGACCTGTGTTCACTAGATGGAAATGCTCTGCGGGCATATTTTCCCAAGGCGCAACGTTTACAGGGGTCATGCCTCTCTGTTGCAACCTTAGGCACTCTTGTAACTGCCTGGCTCAAATGACCCAACGCACCAAAATGCAAATGTGCCATCTGTCTGTGCCATAACTCGCTCAAATTTGTGTTGCTCCTGACTAATGCTTTTGTTGGCTCAAAATGCAATCTATATAAATTCTCACTACGAACCCCAATTACTTTATCCATCTTGGTTGTAGACTCCTTTGGTCTAAGATGCACCTTCCCTCCACGGAAGGTCACCTCAAACCCTTTATCCTCTAGGGTCGAAACTCAAATGAGGTTCTTGGTAAGACCAGGAACATACAATACGTCAACAATGCGAAGTGGTTTACCTGACTCCCTCTGAAATGACACTGTGCCTATCCCTTGCGCCTTATAGCGCGCATCATCTCCCAGCTCAAAATGAAGGTTCACGCCTCCCTCCTGCAAACTGCTAAAGAACTCCTAGCGCCCAGTCATATAACAAGAAGCGCCACTATCCACGTACCAAACACATGTGATCGTTGAGCTCGACATACATGCAATAAGGCAAAAATCCTCCTCAAAGCGTTTGAAAAAATCCTCTACTCCTGTAGAGGCTGTCATCTATGGCTTACTCTTTATTTTCTTCGGACACTGTGAGGCAAAAAGTCCAAACTTGTGACGCTGGAAACACTTGAATTTGGAGAAGTCAATGTTTTTTCTTCTTTTCTCCTGCTCTACTCCTGGAGCCCTTCTTCTTAGGCTTTCCCTTGCCTTTTCTTGCAAGAGCCAAAGTCTCCTCATCCACAATCTGAGGTGATGTACCACTCGTCTGACCAAGGAGAATCTCCTCCTACACAAAATCATCCCATAAGCGTTGTCGGTCAGGGATCTTTTCCCGAGCTACAATTCCATGCACAAATGTGTCCCATGACTTTGAAAAGCCATTCAAGGCTATACGTACTAACTCAAAATCCTCTATCTTTGAGCCAATTGTTGTTAACTCATCCCTGATCTATGTAACACGACTAAAGTAGGGAAGCACACCTTCTCCCTTTACCATCTTGGTAACCTCGCATCCTTTCCCGAAGCACCATAATCATGTTTTCATTATTTTACTCTAATAAGGGCTACTCAAGGTAGTCCACATGTCTTTAACAAACGTTTTCCCTGAAAGGTGTGGAATTATGTGATCTTTTACCCCATCAAGTATTATGCTCATAGCCTTCGCTTCACCCTTCTTCCAGGCTCCCAACAAAGTTGCATCCATAGGAGTTGTTGCTTTATCATCAACATGTTCAACGACATCATTGACATCCAAGATTCTAGTAACCCTCTCTTTCCATGTGGGAAAGTTCTGAGTGCCTTGAAGTCTATCCTCCCACTCTTGATGTCATGGCCATTGTTGAAAGTGTGTATGTCCAGACTCCAAACCATAGCATTGTCTTACAAACTGATTTTGCACAAGATCTGAAAATGATTTCCTTAACCCAATACGTTGATGTTGTTACTTCAACAAGACGACTTTGATACCATGTGAATCCACTAAAACCCAGCAAGATGAACCAAAAATCTTCAACAATATATCACTCAGAAATTTATTTAGCACATTTAAAATTTCTAAAATTGTTATTTATCAGCTACAGCTAGGTTTCTTCACAAAACTAAAATCGCACAGGAGAAATAAATTGAGGAACAATGAAGAAGATAACAGCAATCATATCACATGAGAGACACCAAAATTTTTGGGTAAAATAACCCCTGGAAAAACACAATGTGGGAAAATCAGTTCTTCAGTTTGTGGATTTTTATTAAGCAGCAGAAAATATAGAGATCTCTTACAAAGCAAATTGATCTGTGTTAATAGCTGAGAGAAACCCCAGTGATTTCCTCCTCAAACACTTGTACGTCCCTCTCCCAATCCAAAGAACCAGAACGACTCAAGAAGAACCCAACCATGAGACTCTGCGTAGTGCGTACGTCACCTCCATGTTACCCTGTACGACTCCCTCTCAGATCTGAAGTTTGGCCTCTGCAAATGGCTAAGAATGCAAGTCGATCCACCTGTAAAATGTCTCCTCCATCTTCTCTGCAACTCTTCTCCAGCAAACCCTCAAGCAAATATCCTCCTCTAGCCGAAACTCGCCCTCTCTCAAGTGCATAATGTGCCCAGCCACCAAGTCGACTTCTATTATCTCCATGAGCAAGAGAAACCCTAACATCTCAATGAGATCAAGGGCTAGGATTAACCCTCGACTCACTTAAGATGATCAATGGTCAAGATTAAAAGACCAATCACTTAAATTATTTTTCTCTTTAACCTTAGAAAAGGTGCTCATAAAGTCAAAAGAATATAACACATCTAATGTACTTTTTCCTAACTAAAATTTTAGGAAGGAGATTTAACCCATCAACTTGGCTAGTTTCATTGTCCCCCACCATGCTAGGACGCCACACACGGGGAAGACCTTCCACGCCACACTTCTGAACAGTATAACTATACTTGAGAAGCCTATAACATCTTTCCCAATATTATAAAAGTGATGCCTGCCAAATACCAAACAAAGTAAACAAACCTCAAGGTAGCAAACTGGTGGAGAAGCTTCACTCTGAAAATCACTCCATATTGTCAATCTTTTTCCCAAACAATAGCCATAATCTCAAGGTCTCCTTTCCAATGTCTAGGCCATAGAAAATTTAGGAATAGTAAACCGCACACCTGAGTAAGCATATGAGGTAGGAATCTCCACCAGCTATCCCCTATAGCAAAATGATGTCTATTGAGAGCCTCTTTGGAAGCATGCAATAGCATTCGTATTGTTGAGGTTAACCATTTATTGCATAAGATCACAAACTGAGCCAATCAACTAATCCGCCTTACTAAATCCTTAGGAGAAGAGTGTTAGCTTTTGTGTTACTCCAAAAGTATTTACACCATGTTTGGGGGTGCTTCATGAGATTTGGGGTACATGGTGTATGATCAGCCCCTGGATGGTTCATGATGGATTTGCACATGGGAGATGGTCCATGATGGATTTGCACATTGGAGATCGCTTGCTCAATGGTTTCATATCGCTTACTCAATGGTTGCCTAACCTCATTTGGATGCTTTCTTGGCATACTTCCCTAGGGCATTGGAGATCTCTTGATGACTTGGATGACATTCTACATAACAACCACATGGAAATGGTTACTTGCTTGGGGAATGCCCTACTTAGGAGGAGGAGCATTTTGCATCTTGGAGAAGGGCATTGGACCCTAGACAGCACATGGTGATTGCATGCTTGGAGTTGGCTCGACGACACTTGGGTTGTGACGGTGTTCATGCAAGGGGAGCGGACCCAGTGGAGTACATGGCTTAAGAGGTTCATTGGAGTCTTTGGAGCTTTTTAGGAGGAGCATTAGACACACCTTGTATAGCTCCCTTGCATTTGGAGCCTAGCTTGGCTTGTGGACGGCATCACCTTGTAGCTTGACATGTGTACCCTTGGACTGTAGTGCTCCACATGTGTGAGCCTACATGTGTTATAGTAAGTTGCTTGTAAGGGAAATGACCCACATATGTATTGTTGGCCTTCCTTACCTCTCATATATATAGAAGGAGAGAGTCCTTTCATTCATCATCATCATCATTATACTCTTCTCTGTGTACTTGTCTTGTTGGAGTGATTCGCTAGGTTTCATGAGGAAACACTAAGAGAAGTTATACAAGGGAAGGAGGATGTTTTAGTTGGAGCTTGCCCTTGTGAGATGCTTGGGTTTGCTCTAGTGAGCTAGACATTGGAGATAATCATCATTCATAACTCAATCAATCTTGTTCATTCTTGTGTTAGAGATGTGATCAAGAGGAGCACACTAGTCTTCCCCTCTCTCTTGGATCTTCTTATGTACTTGATCTCTCTATCTCTCTATTGGAGTCACTAGGGTTTCTTCAACTTGTTGGAGCATCTTGAAAAGTAGGGTTAGGGTTTCATCCCTTGGAAATTTGGAGATTAAGGTCTTGTCATGAAACCCTAAGTTGTACTTGGTCAAGAGAAGAGAAAATGGCTTTCCTTGGAGGACATGCTTGAGTGATTCATGCTTATGTGATCTCCATGGTTGATCTAGGGTTTTCTTGGTTTTCCCTAGCTTGGGTTTTGGAGAACTAGTATGTACTATGTATATGAACTTCATCTTTATACATATAAGGCTATAGTATGTACTATGTACATGAACTTCATCTTTATACATATTAATGAAGTTTTCAATTTCCCAATACTTGTGTAAATTGCAGATTTGAATTTCAGCCATATATATTCTTCATGGTTTGTAATTTCTAGCACTATATATGCTATGAAACATGACACATCCATTTTGGGCTTCGTGTCGCGAATCCGACGTGGGGACAAGGATTCGTGTGGATCTGTGTCTGACACGAATTTGGGTTGTGTCCTTTGCACGTAACACTACCCAAATTCGTGTCGAACACGAATCTCGCATGTGTCACAATTTAGGGAGACATGTCACGGGTTTTACGAGGTTTGCGCCCTCTAAAAACTGATTTTCCCTTTCTTTTTTCATTCTTTGTGAACAGGTTGGAGCTGTGGGCGATTTTAGTGAGCTGCTAAGAGGGTTTTGTGCAAGTTTGAAGTGATTCCAAGTGTTGGTAAGTGGATTTGACTACCAGACTGCAAGTTTTTTCCTACAACAATGATTTTTCTTCCTCCTTCAATAGAAATAATGGCTCAATCATCAAAGGCAGCAGGCAAAGGGCAAAGGAAAGGGAAGAATCCCAATGTTGGTGTTGCCCACCTCCTAGAACTTCAGCACCCTCTTTTAGTGTCCCATCTGCTGCAAGTGGGGCTGCAAATGAAGCTTCTAATGCTGAAAAAAACACTACTGCAGCAAAACAGCAGGGTCAAGACAGAAAATATACATTGTGGAAGTATGTTACAAGGAAACAAGGAGATGGCGCCAAGTTAAACGGGGGAGGGAATGTTTTGTGGACATGTTGTTTTTGCCATAAGGGCCATTTGTTGGGGCTGCCTTGTGGACTTGGAGCATGTTGTTAAATTTATAAGCAGCTGCGAGAGCCATTCTCCTGGAGGTTGACTAAGACCCTAGACAAGATCTAGGGCCCCCAGTGCATTCCTGGGGTATGTGGTCTGGGACCAAATTGACTAAGACCCTAGACGAGATCTAGGGCCCCCAGTGCACTCCTGGGGTATGTGGTCTGGGACCAAATTGATAAAGACCCTAGACAAATGTCTAGGGCCCCTGGACTGAGTCCAGGGTACCCATGCCTGGGGCATTGGGTTCTTGGTCTGGGACCAAGAGACTGAAGACCCTAGATATGTCTAGGGCCCCTGGACTGAGTCCAGGGTACCCATGCCTGGGGCATTGGGTTCTTGGTCTGGGACCAAGAGATTGAAGACCCTAGATATGTCTAGGGCCCCTGGACTGAGTCCAAGGTACCCATCCAAACGAAGAGAAATAGAGAAAGAGGACGTTGTTGGCTTGGGAAAGGTGGCAATAGCATCCAAGAAAAGCCAAAATGATGATCCTCTTCCATTCTTGAAGAAGCCATCCAGCAATTTTAAATTTGGGAGTGGAAGTGCAACTCAACAAGCAAGAAAGATGGGGGAAGTTGGTCCAATGGATAAGATATTTCAGCAAGAGAAACGAGAAGAGGTTGATCTTACCATTGGTTTATTTTCTATCTCAACTTCATTTCCTTCAACGTTGCACGGTCTCCTTTGTTTCTTGAGATGTGTAGAGCTCTAATTGATCAGGCTCCAATTGGATATGTGCCTCCTAATTTAGAGAAGCTTAGAACCACATTGTTGGTTAAGGCAAAGGAGGTGGATAAAATCCTACAGCCTATCAAATCATCATGGCCTTCAATAGGTGTTAGTATTGTTTCTGATGGCTGGACAGATGCAGCATGCCATCCACTCATCAGTTTCATGGTGTATTTCCTGAATGGAGCAGAGTTTCATGGTGTCTTTCCTGAATGGAGCAGTTTTCTTGAATGCAGTGGATGCTCTTGGAAAATACAAGGATGCACAATATATGGGTGAGTTGTTCATTAAGGTTATTGAAGATCTAGGTGTTGAAGATGTAC
>ML791591.1:44748-77906 GCA_009831015.1 Picea engelmannii
GGCGCAAGCACAAGCTAGCAGGCACATTTTCCAAGAGGGGGCGCAAGTTATCATCTAGCAGGCACAAGTTCAAGGGACTCCATTGCAAGCTTGAGAAGAGATTGTCATTGTATCAGGTTCCTTTGTGTATTTACTTGTTGTAGTTTTTTCTTTGAGATCTCCATAATATATCTATCTCTCTTACTGGTTTTCCCCATGGGGGTTTTTTCAAGGTCATGTTGACCAAAAACACTTGTGTCAAATTGTCACGGTTTGCTTATTTCCTTTTCAGCATAGTAGGTATTAAAGATCCTAGAGGGTATTTTCTGTTTTGAAGTATGATGAATGTGCTAACAATGGGCAGAAAAGCTTCCTATTGAAACCCATTCAAGAGAAGCTTCAAAGAGACATTAAATCACTTCCTAAGAGGCAGATTTGAAGAGGGTAAAGTTCAGATCTGTTGCCTGTTTTGGACAGCGAGAAAACAGTCCTAAAAACAGTGAGAAAACAGTTTGAAAGTACCTTGAATTTAGTGCCCAACAAGAGGTCACGTGACAGGCCTGTTGGGCAGCCTTAGGATCCTCACATTTCTTCACTTTTAAGCGTATTTAAGGTAGTCAGTTGAAATTATCGAAATACTTCACAAGGAACAAGGAGATTTGGAGAATCAAATTCACACAAAAAACATAATTCTTTTTGTAGTCCTTAACACAATCTTCCAACTGCATCCTGAGTTCCTTGAATCTAGCAAGGAAAGCTTTGATCATTTCAAAATCTTGTGGCTTTAGATTCATCACCTCATTGTCAAGTTGCATAACCCAAGAGCAATTGGGTTAAGCAAACAAGTTCTTCAACATGGTCCATGCATCAATACGAAATTTTATTTTCAAAATGTGAAACTGAAAATAATCTAAGATGTGCATGCCAATTATATCGCATGCTTCATCAGCTTTGTTAAGCATACCTCATTTTCACCATCAACCGGTTTTCGTCAACAATGATGATCCTTAAAAGACCATGATTACAAAGCACATCCTCAATTTTTATTTGCCAATTCATATGATTATCCCCGATGAGAAGAAAACTCAAATTGATGATCACCATATTGAATTTAAAAATTAAAAATTAAAAAAAAATCATACGAAATAAAACAATCCCCACTCAAGGAAAAAATCCCAAGTTAAAAATTGATGCTCAAAAGAAAGTAAACCCTTCATCTAACAAGTAATTAGAAATCTCTTCAAGTCAGCTTCACAACACAACCGATGGCACTAAAATAGGAGGCTGCATGGAGAAATTATACCAAAAGTACTTCCAATAAGTCTTGAAATTACAATAAATTGGAAAAACTCCTTTCAAAATAAATTTCACCAAAAATAATTCAGCCTTCCTTTGGTGTAAAAAGTTTGTGAGCAATCACAGTTTAGATAGCCATTTATGAACAGTAAGTGATGGCCTACTTGTGTTGATCATAGGTGAAGTTGGACGTCGCCAGAAGGAGTCACATGCGTGTGTGCTTGAAGGAGGCCACATTGGTGGGTTGTGCATGGCAAGTGGAGACCACGAGGAGAACCCAAAGCTGAAATGCACTGAAATTGGTAGGTGATCGGAACTACACCACAAAAACCCACTGGATAAGACACAAGAGGGGGCGAGTAGAAATCGTTGAGGAGGACACAACAACATGAAGGTCACTACAAGGAAAAAAAGCAATGTGATCTATTTGTGCCACGTTTTGGGGAGGATGTGTTGGTTGTGTCACTAGAGTCATGTTGACCACCTATTTCAACTAGGGGGTCAACTCCATGTACTATGAAGATATGCACCTGATGGTGCTACCAAGTTGAAGATTATCTGGTTCTACAAAGCAATTTCGGCGTTCTGCTCTTTTTTTTGTAATTGGAATTTCCACTCCCCTACGTGGGATAATAATGTAATGGTTCAGCATGGATCATAGTTTAGGTCAGTTGCTTAGGACTTCATCATTAGAGGAGTCCCTTTCACTGAGTGTTTTTTTTCCTCAAGTTATTAATTTGGCCTAACCAGCCTTATTAATTTCCCTTGAGTTTTTCACTCCCACAATAATCCTCCAAAGTGGTGAAAGGTGTTCTAATGGTCGAGCCTTATGGTAGCTAGTGTCTAGGAATATTGTAAATGACCATGCTAGACATCTCCTAGAGTCTTCAGTGATTTCGTCGAGTCTAGATAGTTTTTTTTTAATTTTTAAAATTATCTAGTTAATGGTAATTTTAATTAATTTTTGATAAAAAAATATAAAAACTAGGTCCTTGGGATTTTGATAGGGGTATTTGTGCTCAAAAGAAATGGAATGAGACCCCCTACACCCTCGAACCAAGTTTTAGCTCAATTGGACGAGTTTTGCTAGGTGTTTTTCCATGAGGAATCTAAGTCAGTCTAAAACAGCAATTTAATTGCTTGATTTGACATAGTCAAAATGTCAAAATTTTGTAATATTAGCAAAATGGTTAGAGAAAAGATGGGAGATGATGCCTAAACCCATACCTAAGCTATCCTAACCCTTTTCTAACCTTAATCCCCCCTTCCCACTTAACCATCACATCAAAACGTCATCCCCCCTAGGGAAGTTCTGCCCCCTTCTAGAGAAAACTTCAGAAATTCAAAAATTAAAGGGGTGGGGCCCCTCTCTCCCTAAGTGCGCCCTCATTGAGCCTCCACCTCACCCATTGACTTGGTAATGCTTGCCAACTCATTCTTCAATAAGTACCAAAACCTTAACCTTCTAAAACCCTAAGAAGTGTGCCCCCTCCTTGAGATTCTCAATGTTGCTTGAGGATTGACACTTGGAGAAAATCCAAGAGGGTAGCTCTTGTTTCCCAAGTATAAGTAAAGCCCCTCCCCTCCTCATTTCTCATCTATTCTTTACCTATTGTTACTATGCTCAAATTTCTCCCATCTCGCCCATCTTTCTCTCTTCTTCATTCTTGTTCAACATTTTTGGAGAGAAGCTTCTTGCAAGTATTTGCAGCAACCTTCTACTTTCATTAATAGAAGAAAGCTTTGGAGGCATATGGTGTATTGAGAGTACTCTTGCTACATCATCTATTGAAGGTGACTTGTTGTGGTATTTTTGTGTATGCATTTGTTTACTAGTTTAGACTAAAGATCCCAAGCAAAGACTTTTGCTTGGGTAGATTTGCAATAGTTTTATTGTAGATCTAGATGAGTAGGTTTTAGATTAGCAAAGTATTTTGTTATTTCTAACATCTCTACTCACCCCTTTGCTCTACCTTGTAGCTTACTCACATTATTTGCAGGTCATTTCTAGGGTTGGAAGAGCTAGTTTCAGATCTGGAAATTAGTCTATTTCAATCCATTTTCACCTTCATAATTTTTTGCAATACATTTATGTCATTTTCCTTTCGTTTTTGGGCATTTTAGCACTTAGAATAGGTCGTTTTAAATCATATTTCTTTGCTGTAATTTTCTGTAGAAAATTTATGTGTTACTAACAGAAATTTTCTTAAGTTTGTGTCACTTTGTGCAGCATTTCCAGCAAGCTTTTGCTTGTTGGTTTTTTGCAGGTTGGTGGCTAAAGAGGTGATCAAAAGCTCATTTGGGGCATCTACAAGCAAGAGATCAACCTCCCAATTTTGGGTAACAGGTCCCACTTCTTCTCCTTCTATTCTTCATTGTAAGCAAGCCCAAGGGAGTCCCAAGGGCTTGCATTTCTAAAATTATTGTAAATTTTCTGTGTTTTATTTTTTAGTTTTGCCTACATCTAGGAAAGAGCTTGGCAAAGCCAACCATCCTACAACATAAGGCTAGGAACTTAGATTTAATTTTCAGCATTGTTATTTTATTGTTTGCCCCACTTGTCATTAGGACAAGGTTGTGTGGCTAGGATTTCTTTTCAAGTTTTTTATTTTCAAGTCTTTATTTCATCACCCACTTGTGCACAAAACCGGAAGGCCTTGTCCTCCACCTTGTGCACTTGTTGTGGTTGCATAGCTTAGTTTCTTTTTACAAGTTATCTTTCTATTTCATTTACTTGTTTACCTACAACTAGGAAAGTGTTTGGCCAAGCCAATCATCCTATTTCGTAAGGCTAGGTTAATATTATGTTTATTGCTTCTATGTTTTCATGCTTAATGGTTTAAATCTCTAGATCTTAGAAGTAATCACATGATGTTTGCTTAAGCCCATGGAGGCATAACAATTTAATTCCTTGCTTGCTTATTTCATTTCATTTTCAAGTCATTGCAAGCTCGTTTCAAGTACTTTGCTTTCAAGCTATTTCATTTACAAGTACTTTAATTCTTGCAATTTACTTTTCCAAGCAATTTTATTTCTTGCGAGTTTCATTTCAAGTACTTCATTCTTCAAAGCTATTTACTTTTGTTAAGTACTTCATTTCTTTTACAAGCACTTACTTTTCAAGCACTCTACATTGCAATCACATAACTTAACTTAAGCTCAATCAATCTTTAGTTCCTTAGGGCCTAAAATTTATCTAGTTTAATTAGAAACACCTTTTATTGTCCCAACTTTGCTATCAAAAAAGGGACTTAAGGAAGAAGCAGGGGGTGCTAGATCAAGGATGGTCTCACGGCATTAGGTATCCCCCTTGTGGAGTACTTTTGTTCCCCGGATTGACCTGTGGAGCTAGGGTGTGGCCTTGTTTGCCTCATTTATTGAGCACCCAGCAGTCCTTTTGGTATAAGCGGGGAGAGTTCTAGGGAAGTCACTTACTTTAGGATTCACATTTCACTTAATAACTTAATCAATCCTAAAATTAATCCACTACAACCTTGGGCAACTTTCATTTATCTATCTTTCATGGTTTATGCTTAATAATCTTGCAAGCACTTACATTTCCATTTACTTTACATGCAATTTTATTTTAGCACTTTGTGGATGTTAACCAAGTGAATCTAAGAGTTGCGCACTTGCCCTTGGAGGCCACATTTTTGAGCATTTTCATCTAATTTTTAAGGTGTGCATTGAGTTATTGGCTTAACCCCTTGAAGTTGCGCATCCCTTGGAGGCAACTTCATTGTTTGGGTTTGTTGTTGTGTATGCCATTGAAACAGCCCCTTAGAGTTGCGCATCATGTGGAGGCACTGTATTGTTTGGGTTTGTTGGCTTGATGTGTTGTGGTGATACTTCCCTTTGAGCAATCTTTCTTTCCCTGCACAATCAAGTATTTCAAGTTAGCGCATTGTTATTTTGCTTTGTCCATAGTTGTATCTTTTGTATGTGTTACAAACATAAAAATGTTAATAATAATAATTAATATCATTTAATTAAATCAAGAGGCACGTACATCTTCATCAAGAGGCACATACCTCCTCAACTCGTGACCAGTCAATGCTATATAGCAACCGTCACGAGGGTAGTGTAATCATCATCTTATCATATTCAATCAAATATTAATACTCAAAAATATTCATTCTCAATGAATTAGAGTTTTGATTCTACAGTGGTATCAAAGCTTTCGTTCTAATCCAGCTTCCGCCATTAAATTTCCCACTTCCACACTTCCGCCATTAGATTTCCCACTTCCACACTTTTGATCCAGCTTCCCGCCATTAAATTTCCCCCCACCCGTCCCTGTTCCTAACCCCCACCCGCCCCTTGTTCCTATCCCGTACCCACTTCTCTCAAATCCCATAACCCATCACACAACCCCGTCACACTCCCACATTCACACTCTGTCTCGGTTCATAACCCCTTGTTCCGTAACCCTTCTCTACTTTGCAGACCTCCCATCACACTTCCACGCCACCCCTGTCACACTCACCTGACAGCCATTTCCGCAGACCACTGTCACAATTCCACGCCCCCCCGTCACACTCACCCGACAGCACCTGACAACCGCCCCCGTCCAATCCACAGAACCTTCCTATCCAATCTGCGCTCCCTCCACTTTGGATCATCGCGTCACTCCCTGACCTCCACTCCCTTCTTAACACAACCCAACCATCGTTACCCTCCGTGTGACTTTTCATAAAACAATAAATAATATATATTATTATAATTATATTATTATAATAAATAATAATTACATTATTATATATATTAAAAAAATAATAAATAAATAAATAAGGAGGTCTCTTTTGAAGAACGTTAGACAAAATGGTTAACAATGATGAGCTAAAACCAGACGTAAACAAATGCAAAGATGATGTCAATGGCGTGAGATACCGAGTCAACAATGTGGAAAAAACACAAAAAGACATGAATGAAAAAATCGATAAATTACTCGAGCCCGAGAGCAAAATTGATCAATTAATACAGCAAGGTGAAAGATTATTGGCACTCTCCAAAAACGATAAAACTGAAACAAAAGGAAGACTTGATGAACATAGTGAAAAAACTGAACAATAAACGGAACGTGTCGAGGCCTTATTCGCAGAGCCCTTAGCTTATCGAAGACCACCACTAAGTCTGGAAATACCAGAAACAAATTCAGAAAATCATGGAAACCAAGAAATTCCAAAGGAAAATTTTTCGAAAAATATACACACACCCAGATTCCACGATAGAGATTACCAGAAATTTAAAAAGGAGTTACCAAAGTATGACGGCAAGGACCATCGAGGAGCTGTTGTTTGGATAAACAAAATGGATGGAGTTTTTGAATCAAACCCCTCACTAGGCGAACGAGAGAAAGTAATGACAGCTTCTAACAATCTAGAAGGATTGGTACCTTTGGTGGTCCAGGAAATGTGATGCACGTTCCTTTTGACTGGAAGCATTTTACAACAACCCTGCTTAAAAGATTCCATGACGAAGAGGATGACGATCTGTATAACAAGTTTCTACATCTCAAATAGAAGGGAAACGTAAATGATTATACACACGAATGGGAGGTTCTAGCAACAAGGCAATGCGGATTCACGGATGAGCAGCTCATCAAAATGTACATATGTGGCCTAAAAGATTACATTCGTAGTGAAATTAAACTATGGAATCCTAAAACAGTCGAGGATGCAAGACACGCAACAAGGCTAATAGTGTCAGTGTTTCATGGAAACCCGCATAGGGGATCTAGCTAAAGCATGCACAAACAAAGCTTATCAAGAAAAGGAAGAGAGATACACAATGAAGAATGAGAATCAATGTCTATTATGATGTTATCAATGAGTGAGTGATCTTCACTCATATAGGCAATGGCATCCTATAATTAGAAATGCATGCATAATAGTGATGGTCTAAGATTAGAAAGTCTAAAATAGAACTAGTCAGTTAACTCCCACTGAACTAGTGTGCCGAAAATAGAAATTTCTCTAACACCCCCCGGTTGAACATCACTATGGAGTAAAAAATGAGTCCCGACTACTAGGCCATTTTAGGTACTCATGTACAATGCAACTAATGAACACTGAATAAAAGTGAGGAAAGAGGGAAAACCACGTGGGAACAAACCCCCCCTCAAAAGATAATGTATCAAAAGAAGAAAACGACAGCTGCTAGGCAACTGTGTTCTTCACTACAAGACGATCCCGCAAAGTCTGAAACTTCTGCTCATGGAAAGTCTTCGTGAAGATGTAGAAATATTTATGGATCTGATGAAGTCCTTTGGAAACATGTCTAGCCTTGTACCTCTTAATCCTGTGGACCCATCTGCACCTGAAAATATTCCTTTTTGGTGGAACTGGAACCAGATGCGAAGTCTGATTCTTTAGAAGTGAGTCATACTCCTTTTGCACGGTTGCTTTCCATAATGGATTTCCCACATCCTTATTGTACGTATGCAGATCAGTAGATTGAACCATATAACAATGCATGGGCATCGCAGGTTCTGAAGCTGAAAGTACATGAGAAGGCTCCTCATGCTAAGATCGAGTCATCCTCGAATCCAATGGATTCCCTGCAAGGTTGCCTACTGCTTGAAGTGTGAATTGTGCCTTCTTGGGCACCTACTGAAGCTTCAGCGTTGGCTTCTTATCTGACTGTACTACCTTCTTATTTCCATGTACATAATCTGAGTGTATGGAATCATCTCTGATGTCTGAAACTGATGGAAGCACAAGAGTATATGCATGTTGCACTGGAGGTGCATGCAAAGTACTCTCCTTATGTGTAAGTAGAAAAGATGAGTCATCGTCAGAAAACTTAGTGAATTTATACAACCTTGACTTGTGATCCACCTCATCAATTGCAATAATGGAATTGTCATGCATGTCAATTACTGAAACTGAATCTGATGTAAATTCAACCTTTTTACCTTTCTGAGTGATCTGATAAACTGAGAGCAGATTCATAGAAAGATTTGGAACATGTAGAACATTCTCAAAAATGTCATTGTGGAGTTCCACTCTCCCTTCTCCTACTACTACTACTGGAGTATCATCCCCCATGAGAATAGGGGGTCTTGAGCATGGACTCAAGGAAGAGAAAACTTCCTCTTTCGCTGCCATATGATGGGATGCACCAGAATCTATAATCCATGAATCAAATGAGGAATTAATTGGATAAGGTGTCCCCCATGTCACTCTAAAAACCTCTGAAAATAGAACTCTGAATGATCTCAAACTTTTGGAACCAAGATATACTCACAAACCTATTGGATCATTAACATTGACATGGACAAATCAATGTTACCAAGTGTATTGTCTCAATTGCACCAATTGATGATCCTGCAAGAACATCTCCATCCTCTTCCTCCTCTACATCCACCTCTATATCTAATACAGTTGCAAGGGATTCCCCCATCCTTGCTCATATTCATCTGCTTTTGATGATGTGTAGACTTTTATCTTGTTATCTCTAGGGTAATGCTTTGGTTTACTTCCCTCATTCAGTAATTTAGCTTCTTTAAGCTTATGTTTTAACTTTTACCTTTTCACATTTAGCTTATAGGAGTTGCCATGGCACTCCGACAGTTCATCAATACTGACTCTACTTCTGAGTTGCATTGACCTACCTTTTTGGTCATTTGGGGATTGTTATCCACCGAGTTGTACTAGCTGGATTTGCAGTTGAGCCACCAAAGACTGAGCAGTCAGATGCTCAGAATTCAGAGTGTTCAGAAATTCAGCAGGTCTATGAGACCACCTTTTTTCCGCATTTTCATCCCTTCGAGGCATTGTAATAAATGACTTGAGCATGAAGATTGTAAAAGACTATTGGCCACCTAAGACCTGGGCACGAGTAAGTACTCTCGAGTGTTTTTTTTCACTTCTTAATTATTTCTTGCCTATTAGGCGATTAATAATTTCTAAGTTTTTTCACTCAAATCTCCTCCAAAGCTTGAGTATGTGCTGGTGCTTAGGCCTTGGCATGGTATAATCAAGGTCCAGTGTCTAAATGTATATGAATTCATGCTAAGTCATGTTTGTTGAGTCATATGGAAATTGCGCTAAGTCCCCCCTAGTTTTTTTTTTAAGTTTTAGTCAATAAAAAAAATTCCCGTAAAACAGACAATTTTTAATGTAAAAGTCAATAAAGTCATAAAAGTGGCATCAGTTTTTGCTAGACTCCATGTTTGTGCTCGTTTTCTAAGCCAGAGCACCTCCTAAACCCTTACCCCCCTTTGTTGAGGCAAAAAAGTGATTTTAATCACTCAAAATTGAATTTTTCTCTCAAAAACGTAAAAAATGACATTTTAATTAAAGTGCTTAAATTTAGCAAAAGTGTTAAAATTTAGCAAACATGTCGAGGACATGTTTCTTCATGTCTGGAGTCCTTGGTCTAGTTGGCGAAGTAATCTCCTAGTGAGGGCACCTAGGTTGAGTAACATGGCAAGTGGGAGGATATCCCAATGAGGCTAGGCGCACCTCCTCCTCTAGTTGGTGCATCCACATGAGAGGGGCGTTAATCCCAATGAGGGACTCACCCTCTCTTCCTCTTCCACTACTACTCCACTCCTCTCTCACTCCACCTCACCTCACTTCACTCCACAACCCTCACCTACCACTCTACTCCCTCTCCACTCATTCCCCACTTCACTCCCACGTTTCCCTAATTATCTAGTGTGCCACTCCTCTTATCCCATGCCCCCCACTTAGGAAACTTCACCTGGAAAACTATAAAGCAAGCTCGACCCTCCTCCTTTGAGTCATTTGGAGCTTGGGAGACTTGTTGATATTGTAATATTATTTCGTATTTGAATTCAAGAGACTTTGGAGGTCAAGCTATTGGTGTGTGGTGCTCATGTGTGGATGAATGTTGGTACATAATTGAGGTGATGTTGCTCTAAAATTCTCGCATTTATTTATTGTGCAAATTGGCTAATGGTAAGGATATTATTATCTAATTGGAGTGGGTGCTTTAACTTGTTTGTTTAATCAATCCATCTTGTTTACTTAGATTTGATGCTTGTATTGCATGTTTTGTTTTTTCTTAAACTAACATGTAAATGAAGTCTCTTTTGTAGGAAACACCAATCTTTTGCAGGTATTTGTGAGTTGTTTGAAGCATGCAAGATCCCATTCTTGGAGAAGCAAGAGAGCTAGATTGCATCTAGTGTTTTTCCAAGGGGTTCGAAAGAAGGCATTCCTCCCTCTTCCTCACACCAAAGGGGCCCCATAGCCCAAAGATTCTCAAGCTCAAGCAAAGGCTCCAAAAATCAGAAATTTCTTCTTTCCTTTTCTATTTTCACTTGGATATTAACTAGATTTGAAATTAAAAATAAAATTTTTAGCATCTAGCATTTCATGCGCAAGTATTAGATCTAGTTTTACTTCTCTTTCAATCAAAAAAATAGATCTAAGTTTCTTCTTGCAATTTTCTGAAATTCATATCCTAATCTCAAGATAGAAAGTTGCTTATGTTTTGCTTTTAATATCTAGCTAATTAGAAGTTTTATGTTGTTGTTTTAGGACAGCCAATAAAACCATCTAAGAGGGCTTAGTTTAGCTTCATCTAAAGCCTCTAAAAACCCAAAAAAAATAGCATTTTTTGCATGAGAAAATATCAAGAAAATTTGGTCAAATTTATTCATTTTATTTTTACTTTCTTATAGTGTTTTTATCATCATCTACCTTTTTTTCTTTGCTGGATTTTAGCAGGTCCGCTATAAAACAAGGGGGAACTTTGACGAATTTAAAGAAAAACTGAAGAGTTTCTACCCCAAGTTGGACCCATTTGAAGACCAAAACTTTAGAAAGTCTTTTTTGTAATTGTTGTTAATAATTTGATCCATTCTATAAGGATCCAAAATTCATTAAAAAAAAAGAGAATTCATTTTCTCGAAGTGTAATAGGCATTAATAAAAGCGGGCCTTTAGTGCCCAGTTTCATCATCCCCTTTCGGGGGATCAGTGGTGGTTGTGTGCTTTATTTTCCTTTTGAATTTCTTGCTTTATTTGTTTTCAAAACATACAATTTAAAGGAAATTAACCATTCAAGCAATCACTACTTTCTTCACTTAAGCAAAGTATTTCTTATGCTAGTTTAGATTTCATTTCCACTTTTAGTAATTAGAAAACATCTCAAGTTTTTCGCATTTTCCTTTCAGTTTTAAAATAAACCTTCCCCGCAGTTCCCAATGTATGCTTTGAACCCTTGCAAGCCTAGCTCGATCCTAGAATTGATCAGAACAAGGGTTGTTAGTGTGGAATAGTTTTAATTAGGGAAACCTTGATAGTAGCTATCTTGATGCGAGGGAAACCGCATGAAGGGAGTGTGTGAAGTCAAACAGGAACTTTTAGATCTAGGTTCTCCCCGTGTTGGACATCTGGCACCTTCATTGAACTTACTGGTGAAGCCTTGGGGTTTCAGTAAGTTCTCAGCACATTTCCAAACAAAAAGATAGCCCCTAAAGAGGCCACACATTTTCATTAATCTACCTTCAACAAATCTTAATAAAACACACGTTCAACAACTGCCCACGATACCTTTAAGGCACTGGTTTCATGTTCACAACTTTTACTTCATGAGCAGTATTTCATTCGTAATATGATGATTGTCTAATAATTGTTACAACACTTGCAGATATTGTATCCTTTACTATATTGTGCATGTGTCTTCTATGGTTGGACATCTCTTTTATGATCAATGCTTATCTTGTTTATCGAATGAATGTGTTGAATCATGAATGCTTTACTTTAAATGTTTTATTCTGCAATAAACTCCTAGAGTGGTTTCTTAACTTAGATTAGCTTAAAAGCCATAGTATATTTTGTTAGGGACTACCCCCCTTGGCTTCGCTAGGAGTTGGCCTAGACGGAGGAGTCGAGAATCAGGTGACAGCACCTTGACTCGAGACTTGCCCACAAGGACACACTAAGTGCATTGAAGATCCTTCCACGATAGCCCAAATGTGTATAAAGGCGGCAACAGGGACATTAATAGAATTATCTTATCTTATCTAACCTAAATTGAGAAAACTCAATCGATCTCTGTGCTAAAATATTTTGAGTGGATACTAAAAATTGCAGTATATTATATGTTTTTGACATTTGTTAATCTAACATCAGATGTACGATTTAAACTCTCCAACTAGCAGGGCATAAGTGCAAAATATTTGAGAGAGCTGTCGAATTTACTGATTTCTTGGATTTTTTGTTTGCACAATATCATACATTGGAGATTTCTAACTACGAAACAGTAAAAAGCATTTAATTTAGCTGTATTATGTATGTGTAAATTTAATTTTTAGGTTGTTCCTGCTAGTCTCAAAAAGACAACATAAGAATGTACATGAATTAACAGCATGTCATTGGATCACAATATTGCCAATAGTGTCTAAGTATTCAACACAAATATACATAATTTAACAAACATTAAACCAAGATCATAGAATTTAGAATATACTTGGATACTTACTCACTAATTTCATCCATTGCAGAGACCAGCATTTCACGAAAGGATAGAGGCAAAGAAGAAATAGCAAAAGCTGATCCATTGCGTTCAAGAATAGATACTGGCACCCAATATTCATCATTGACAATATCTGATGTAGTTACTTTCATCCAAGAGCAGAGCCTCAATATGAACACCTTCATAACTTCTGTTCGTAATGCAAACAATGTTTGCACTACCATTCACAGTACAGGATACAGTAAGAAAAAAATGAACACTCGCTATCATAAACTGGAATTACCCGTCTTTGCATGCAAATTGGACACAACAAACATGGAGTCAATTACCTGCATTCGTAGGTGCACAGTCCTTCCCCTCAAAGGCAGAACATGCTTTAGATATTTCTCGAATTGCTTGTCTCATAAATGGACGAAGAACATTGGATTCTTCAAGTTCTTGGAATGCATTTTGTACCTAACCATATAGAGAATTTTAACAACAAAAATCAGTTATGAGGGACCATAAATCCAGATTTTCCTGACGCTACAGAATTCCAAAGACAGCAACAAGACTTTAATTTCATAGAGGCAAAGACTGGATATATGCATAGTGTCAAAGCATCACATATGGAGAGAATATACAGTGAAGGGCATGTAATCATTCTTTATAAATGATATACACCTACAATGATATCAACCAATGTTGGGCATGGGCTATTCATACAAAAGAGGCAATCCCACATCTGGCCAGTGACAACTGGCTCATCACACTTAACCCCTGAACCACCCATGTCATAGTTCCCCACTGATAATATGGTCAGGAATCGTATACAAATGTAACCAAGAAGAAGACTACTAATATATATCCCCCCATTTGAATACCTTGCTGAATAATTAATGATTGGAAGGAGGGAAATATGTTTGAACTTTGTACATGCCCAGCAAATTAGAAAACTATTACTGCTGATGAATATACTACAACTGACAAGAATCCTACACCATTGATCAAGNCATAAGTAGACTTAGGAAACTTAACCCAAAAGTGGGTTATGATTTAGAGTTGATTGGTGAGATCTCATCCATTCATTTGGATTGATCTCAACCCTTGATTCTTAGGTTTCCTATTCTTGCCTAAAGAGGGCGCAAAGGGTCTACGGAGGGCGCACTTGTTCATGGAGAGTTTTGCTCATGAGAGAAGGAGAACTCAAGCTATGGAGATGAGGTCAGTTGCATGAGGGAGCTTGGAGGAGGCCACTAGCTTTCCCTGTGGGAGGCTTGGAGCCGCTTGCTTCATTATTTTATTGGAGCTATTCTACAGTTGAGGAGGGCGCATGAGTTTGGCAGACTTATTCCTTCCTGGTAGGATTTCTAGCCATCAGATTTCAGTGAGGTCAATTGCAGAGTGAGGACATCAGCTGGAGCTTCATTCCTGTGGAGGGGTTTTTAGTTTTGACATCACAGATGATTTTTGGAGCATTTACTGTGGTTCTGGCAGTTTGCATGAGGGGCGCACCATCCAGGGGCGCATCTGCTTGAGGGAGCTTGTGTATCAACTCAGTTGGAGTTGCTATTGTATCAGGTTCCATCATTTATTGTGTTTATTGTAACCCATACTTGTTTTTCCTCATATATACATTTAGATCTCAAACTGGCTTTCCCCGGGGAGGGTTTGTCCAGGGTCATGTTGACCAAAAATACTGTGTCTACAAATGCATGCTATTAGTTCTTAGCTCTGTTCTTTATCAGCAATTAAACGATGTATTAGGTGTGTTATATTTATTTGAGTTGCATGTACTAATTTCCTATGGCAAAAACGACATGCTAGAGCACCCAAATCGAAAATATAACCATAACAATCAGCTCAAAAGTACATGGACTATTGGCTGTTATAAAACAGCAGAAAACTAAAACAAGACAGTGAAACCTTAGAGCCTTTGCTTGGTCAAAGACAGACCAAGAAGGCAAGCTGATAGGACCTGGAATTTTCACATTATCATATGGATGATAGAGATGGTTGATACACCAGTGACATCGATACTAACATCAAATGCAGCCCTTATTACAAAAAATGCAGAAGAGGGGCTTTGAAGTCCAAAACAAATGCTGAAAGGTCACTCAAACAGGAAAAAACTGCTTTAGACAAGTATTATCTAAATGGATTTGTTTCAAGTATGGAACAATCTGGGCACCAATGTTATCAGAAGCGAACCAGAACCAGTAAAACCGGCCAGTCAGACCAGTTTTGAGAGGCTTCTGGTTGGAACCTGCCTACCAAACCAGAATTGACCAGTGTTGATCTGAATCGACACTAAAGCAGTCAAAAATGGTCAATTCAAGACAAAACCCGTCAAAACTGACTGGTTTTGTACCAGTGCACCTACTTCCCCACAAAAAACCAAAAATAAAATCAAAAACACAAAAAAAACCACACAACTACCCTAAAACCTAATTTTGACATATTTAATGATACCCCCTTCTATCATGAATGAACATATCCTGGATGACTAGATGTTGCTTCCACCACCACAGGATACGAACATCAGTGTTGGACCTTCAACAGCATCGAGTTAAGATGTTGAGCACACCCATGCAAAGAATGTAGAGGATCTGCATTCAGATGATTATGTAATTTGACTTGATTGTAGACTGTAGTATGAATATTTTTGGAGCCTAGAGGCCATTTAGAGCCTTGATGTTAATGTATTTGGTTCAGATATGTATTGCACTCAGTAACATTTTGCTATATTCACCCTTACAATGCTATATACATGAGAAAACTTTGCTATATTGTCTAGCGGTTTGGATTTACATGGATGTACATAAAGATATTTTTTTAATCAAAATTTCAATATGTTACATATTTTTTAGTTGACCGATTTTGTGTCCAGTTATCTTACAGGTTACAGTTCGGTTCTGATTTTTGTGGTCGACCAGTTCGGTCCTAGTAACATTTATATGCATTTGGCAAAGATTCAAGGTGTGAATAGTGAATGGAAAACAAAATTTTAAGCTGAAGAAACTAAATGGACTTGCAATAATACAAATGTAAAAAAGGGCTTTAATGAACTGCAAAGACTACACTTTTAAAGAATTCAAGTATAAAGGTCCCAAATTTTGATGGATGGATGGATTCTTGTAAGACAACTCTAACCAGTTGAACTTCTATGTAGTCTTGGTAACTCAAAAGAAAACCCTAGAATCCACCCATACATCCCTTGCTTCTCAGTCCTCTTCACATCATCGTTTTTGTAATTCACATTCAGGTGTAATCTTTATGTCTTTGCTTCATCACTTATACAAGTTTGAAGTTTGAAACATTCATTTGCCCTTCACATACACTTTCATCTATATTCTACAATGCTTTAATCGCTCCATTATTATAATCCTTTACAAAGATCAAGCATTAATGAATCTTTCTATCAATTCTTCCAAAGCAGCTTATTGCAACCCCCAATTTAAACTAACCCCTTAAAAAAAGAACCTCCAAGGAGTGTGCAATGTTTGCAAGCAATTGTTTTGAAACTCTAAAATAATCTACCTAAATCAATAGGCCCTAATCTCAAATGCATCCTTCAGGTACTTCGAGTGATACTAATCTAACCAGATGAATCTCAATACTTGACTAAATAATGTATGTCAGAAACTTCAACTACCTACTAGCAACAAACACTTTTCTAGGTTTAGCACTATTATTGCTTTTCTACAAGTTTCCATGTATTCTTTTCTGACAACCAAATGACTATGTCAAGTACTATAATCCACCAAATGAGCCGAAAGAAAATATGCCCTCCTTTTAGCCAATTTATCAAATAACTGTGCCACAATTCACTAACAAGCTAAGTCACATGAAGTCACGCGATATTTGTTGAGATTATGTACCTTGGGAGGTGTTCCCCATGTGTTTGTGAGCTCCTAAACACATGTGGGAAGTACTATGTACTTTGTGCCTTGTACTTTATGTNATTTATGCCTAAAATGACTATTAATTCACTTTGTGGGTGAATTAGGAGACATAAAGTGAACTTAGGGAACTTAACCCAAAGTGGGTTTTTGAGTGAGATTCTTTTTGAGTGATCTTAACCTTTGATTAGATGGGAGATGGGATGATCTCAGCCATTGATATTTTAGGTTTCCTTATGGAGGTTCAAGAGGGACGCAAAGGGCAAGGAGGAGCTTATAACTTCATTTGCTCACTTGGAGAGTTTGAGAGAGAGCTTGGAGATGAGGTTTGTTGCATTAGATGAGGCTAGCTTGGGCACATCCTTTCATGGAGAGAGCCAGCAAGCTTAGGGCCTTGTTTATTTATTGAGGAGCTTCCACAGTTGGGGAGGGCGCATCAGCAGTGGGGAGATCTTAGACTTGTCAAATTGCAGTGGGATCAGTTTCAAAGGGAGGCAACACTTCAGTATCATAGTAATGTGGAGGGGTTTTCTATTCAGAGATGGCAGTTAGCATTTGGCTCGGTTTCAGTGGTCTTGGCAGCATTTCTGAGGGGTGCACCATCCTAGGGCGCTCTTGCAACATTTGGACTTGTATTTCAGCTTGGATCAAGCTGCTATTGTATCAGGTTCATCTATATTTTGTACTTGTTGTATTCCACCATCTATTCTCCTCATATATAGACATATATTCCAAACTGGTTTTCCCCGGGCGGAGTTTATCGAGGGTCATGTTGACCAAAAATACCTGTGTACATTTTCATGTGTGTTAGAGTGTAGAACTGTTTTATTTTCAGCTATAAAGATCTCTAGGTGTGTTACATTTATTTTAGTATGCATGTGCTAACCCTTGGTGACTAAAACTACATGCTAGAGCACTTAAAATTGTGAATGTAACCGTAACAAATCAGCAAGAAGTTCATGAACTGTTGGCTGTCCTAAAACAGCAGCAAAACCTTCATTGACAGTTGAAACTTAGAGCCAACTTGAGGTCAAAGACGGACCTAGTTGGCAGCTTGATAGGACCTAGAAAATCTTCATGGTATCAGAGTTGAGGTGGCAGATTTTTGAGTAGTTTGGAGTCTGGACAGCATATGAGTGGGCTGTTATATATATCTTCTTGGCAGATTTTGTGGACAACCATTGACAGTTTTCAGTGGCTGCTTGTGGGCAGAATATTGTAGAGGATAGTTGAGCAGTTGTGGATAGTTTTTATCAGTCTCTTTTCACACCTACGGGGTAGGAGTGAGGCTGATTTGACTCGGCCTCTTTTCACACCTATTTTGCGAGGAGTGAGGTCGGAGTTCGCTTGCCTCTTTTCACACCTGTGTTGACAGGAGTGAGGCAACATTCGCTTGCAGTTTGAGCATCAGCTGGAGTGCAGTTTGGTAGACATGTCAGCATCTCAGATGCATGTTGAGGACAGGCTAGCTGGGGCTAGCAATTGGTTGCCTTGGAAGGCGAGGATAGTCTTTGTCTTAGAGGACCTCGAACTATGAGGCATAATTGAGGCACATGTTCCTGTTATTCCTGCTACTGCCCCCGTCTTGCAGGCAGAGTTCAAGAAGACGAACAACAAGGCAAAGAGGACCATTTGTGATGCAGTGCGGGATCATATCATTCCCCACTTGAGTGGGAAGACTTATGCATATGAGATGTGGGCATCTCTATGTAAGCTTTACCAGAGCTCCAATGAAAACCAGAAGATGGTTCTTCATGACCAACTCAGGGGCATTCGCATGCTCAAGGATGAGTCGGTGACTTCATTCCTTGGTCGCTACACCCAGATCAGAGACGAGCTTGGAGCCGTCGAAGAGGTGGTGGATCCCAACTCTATGGTGAGGACAACTATGAATAGCTTTACCAAACCTTAGGGTCCATTCGTTCGTGGCATTGTTGCCAGGGAGGTCATGCCCACATGGGAGAGGATGTGGGATGACTTCGTCCAGGAGGAGACTAGACTTGTAGCAAAGGCCTCTGGACAGCGGCAACAGCAGTCAAGTTAGGGTGATGAGGGTCTTTCTCTTTGGACAAATGGCAAGAAGAAGGTTGATCGTGGGGGTCGGCAGGGTCCCAAGTTTGGGGCCCCACCACGGGGGTGGAGGAGAGAGCAGCAGTGGTCAGAAGAGAGATATGAGCAAAGTGAAGTGCTTTGTTTGTAATAAGTTGGGGCACTATGCTGGGCAGTGTCCCAACAGGAAGAAGAAGAGGGGTGGTATCGCAGCTACAACAGAGGAGGCAGCGTTTCAGAGTCAGTTAGAGAGAGAGTGTGCTTTCCTCATATGTTGCACTTTAGTTGAGACGGCACCCAGTATCTGGTATATTGACTGCGGGGCTTCGAGCCATCTGACTGGAGTCAAAGAGCATTTGACTGATCTCAGAGACACCGAGGTCAGGATGGAGATTGCTCTTGGAGATGACACCTTGGTCAGAGTTGTTGGGATTGGAATTGTTACCTTTCGGAGAGATACCATGCCACCTATATCATTCAGGGACGTTCTCTATGTCCCTGGGCTGAAGAAGAATTTGATTTCAATTTCTACCCTCCATGATAGAGGTTTTGAGGTGACCTTCTAGGGCACCTTGGTACTCATTCACCCTAAGGGGTCTTCACTTGCCTCAGGACAAGTGATTGGAGTGAGGGATGGGAAACTATTCAGATTGCTTGTTTAGCCTCTTCATGCATTGGCGGTGAGCAGTGATAGCAGCAGACAGACATGTGATTTATGGCATCGTAGGATGGCCCATCTACATCATGGAGCTCTCGGACGACTGAGAGAGGTTGTGATCGGAGTGCCACAGATCAGTACAGAGCATCAAGATGTTTGCAGAGGGTGTGCGCTTGGTAAGTTTACCAAGGCCTCGTTCCCCAGCAGTGACACCAGGTCCGCTAGGATACTGGATTTAGTACACACGGACATGTGTGTGCCCATGACTCGGAAGTCCTTGAGTGGTTGTAAGTACTATCTCACATTCATTGATGACTACTCAAGGAAGACTTTGATCTATTTCCTGAAGGCCAAGAGTGAGGTCTTCAAACGATTCCAAGAGTTCAGAGCTCTTGTGGAGAACCAATCTGGAAAGAGGATCAAAGTCTTGCGGTCGGATAATGGGGGTGAGTATTCCTCCAGACAGTTCATGGACTTTTGTGCCCAGCATGGCATTTGAAGACAGATGATCGTACCATACAACCCCCAGCAGAACGGGGTTGCCGAGAGGAAGAACCAGGCTATTAACGATGCAGTGAGATCCATGTTGCACGATCAGAGTTTGCCTTTGTACCTTTGGGCAGAGGAGAGTGCTACTGCAGTTTACCTGCAGAACAGGAGCCCCCACAGGATATTGGGGAAGATGACTCCTGAGGAGGCCTTCACTAGTAGGAGGCCTGATGTCGAGCACATTAGGATCTTTGGGTGCTTGACCTTTTCTCATGTCCCCTCAGAGAAGAGGAAAAATCTAGGCCCCACAGCCCAGCAGGGGATTCTAGTTGGATACTCGGAGGTGTCCAAAGCCTATCGTATCTACATTCTGCCACTTAGGAGAGTGGTGGTGAGCAGAGATGTCAGATTTGAGGAGGATAGGGCTTTTCGTAGATCTCTTGAGTCGAGAGTCGGTGTTGAGGATGATGCAGAGGCACCGATTGATGCCTCAGAGGGAGCACAGCCTTAGGTTTCAGGTACGCCAGTATCAGGGGTGACAGGGTCACCATGCACAGCTTCAGGGTCACATTCAAAGGGTGTTCAGTCAGAGGAGGTAGAGGCTTCAGGTTCTCAGAGTGTTGAGATGAGTGTTGAGACAGTCACTCTTGGGCAGAGAGACCTTACTTCTCCGTTGACCACTTCAGGGAAGAGGACACCTAGATGGTTTCAGGAGACCCTGAAGGAGGCCAGAGAGAATGTAGGGGAGCCCAAGAGCCAGATCAGAGAGAGTAGACCTCCAGTCAGATTTGGAGCATATTTGGCACTAGTGACGAGTATCAGAGATACTGCGCCATAGACATTTTCACAAGCAGTGGACCAGCAGGTCTGGAGAGAGGCCATGGTAGAGGAGTATGACTCCATTATGTGCAATGATGTTTGGGAGGTGGTTATGAGGCCAGTGGGGAAGTCAGTTGTGACTTCCAGGTGGTTGTACAAAACCAAGTATGTTGCAGATGGCAGCATAAAAAAACACATAGCTCGTTTTGTGGTGCAAGGCTTCTCTCAGATAGAGGGAGTCGATTATGATGAGACATTCACACCAGTTGCGAGATACACCTCGATCAGGAGCATTATTGCCATAGCAGCAGAGATGGGTTGGAACATTGACCAAATGGATGTGAAGACCACATTTCTGAATGGCTTTATAGATGAGGAGGTGTACATTGAGGAGCCACAGGGGTTTGAGATGAGTGAGAGGGAGACTCACGTGTGTCCTTTGAGAAAGGCACTTTATGGTCTGACGCAAGCACCCCGAGCTTGGTATTCACGCATTGACACATACTTGCTTCAGATGGGCTTCGAGAAGAGCGATGTTGATCCTAACCTCTATTACATCATTAGAGGTGAGAACACGCAAATTCTCATTTTATATGTGAATGACTTGTTCATCACCGGAGTCGAGGATCTCATAGCTGAGTGCAAGATGGGACCTGCATCAGAATTTGAGATGAGTGAGATTGGATTGATGCACTATTTTCTGTGTATGGAGGTATGGCAGGAGGAGGGTCACATATTTCTTGGGCAGGGGAAGTATGTTGCAGATATTCTGAGCAGATTTCAAATGGAGGACTGCAAACCTATGTCTACACCCATGATTACCAACTAGAAGAAGCTTAGTGCTTCAGATTGCCAGTTGGTAGATGCTACAGTTTACAGGCAGTTGATCGATTCACTCATGTATCTGGTTAACACCAGACCAGATATATGTTTTGCCATGAACACTCTCAGCCAACATATGGTAGAGCCGAGGAGTGTTCACATGATTGGGGAAAATCATGTTTTGAGGTACATTGTTGGGACAGTTGACTATGGCCTAGACTATATCAGAGGTGATGGGGTCAGTTTGGTTGGCTACACAGACTCAGACTGCACAAGATGTGCTACTGACAGAAAAAGCACCTCAGGGTGTTGCTATGGTTTGGGGTCGAGACTTGTTTCCTGGTTCAGCTGGAAGCAGAAGTCAGTTGATTTGAGTTCGATCGAGGCAGAGTACATGGCAGCCAGTCAAGCCAGGTGCGAGGTCATTTGGCTTTGTAAGATGCTGGTAGGATTATTTGGTCAGGAGATGCCACCGACCGTCATACACTGTAATAATCAAAGTTGTATCAAACTCTCTGAGAATCCAGTTTTCCATGACCGGTCGAAGCACATTGGGATCAAGTATCACTTCATCCGTGATTGGGTTCAGAGAGGCCCAGTTCAGTTGCAGTATATATCGACTGACAAGTAGATTGCAGATATACTCACCAAGGCCCTGCCAAGGGGCAAACATGTATACTTCAGAGACAAGATGGGCTTGGTGAGGAACACCTTCCTCGGTAAGAGGGAGTGTTGAGATTATGTACCGTGAGAGGTGTTCCCCATGTGTTTGTGAGCTCCTAAACACATGTGGGAAGTACTATGTACTTTGTGCCTTGTACTTTATGTCTAATTTCACTTTGACTTAGGAGATTTAAGTCAAAAGTGAAATTTGGTCATTTATGCCTAAAATGACTATTAATTCACTTTGTGGGTGAATTAGGAGACATAAAGTGAACTTAGGGAACTTAACCCAAAGTGGGTTTTTGAGTGAGATTCTTTTTGAGTGATCTCAACCTTTGATTAGATGGGAGATGGGATGATCTCAGCCATTGATATTTTAGGTTTCCTTATGGAGGTTTAAGAGGGGCACAAAGGGCAAGGAGGAGCTCATAACTTCATTTGCTCACTTGGAGAGTTTGAGAGAGAGCTTGGAGACGAGGTTTGTTGCATTAGGTGAGGCTAGCTTGGGCACATCCTTTCATGGAGAGAGCCAGCAGGCTTAGGGCCTTGTTTATTTACTGAGGAGCTTCCACGGTTGAGGAGGGCGCATCAGCAGTGGGGAGGTCTTAGACTTGTCAGATTTCAATAGGATCAGTTTCAGAGGGAGGCCACACTTCAGTATAAGAGTACTATGGAGGGGTTTTCTATTTAGAGCTCACAGTTAGCATTTGGCTCAATTTCAGTGGTCTTGGCAGCATTTCTGAGGGGCGTACCATCCTAGGGCGCTCTTGCTACATTTGGACTTGTATTCCAACTTGGATCAAGCTGTTATTGTATCAGGTTCATCTATATTTTGTACTTGTTGTATTCCACCATCTACTCTCCTCATATATAGAAATATATTCCGAACTGGTTTTCCCCGGGGGGTTTTATCCAGGGTCATGTTGACCAAAAATACCTGTGTACATTTTCATGTGTGTTAGAGTGTAGAATTGTTTTATTTTCAGCTGTAAAGATCTCTAGGTGTGTTACATTCATTTTAGTATGCATGTGCTAACCCTTGGTGACTAAAACTACATGCTAGAGAACCTAAAATTGTGAATGTAACCGTAACAAATCAGCAAGAAGTTCTTGAACTGTTGGCTGTCCTAAAACAGCACCAAAACCTTCAATTACAGTTGAAACTTAGAGCCAACTTGAGGTCAAAAACTGACCTAGTTGGCAGCTTGATAGGACCTGGAAAATCTTCAATATTATGGTCATAAGCTTGAAGCTACTTATTAATTGAAATTTCTCGTCAATGTCAAATCTGAAAAAGTAACTACCAAACAATACATTGTTTAGCTTCCTTTCAGCACAAAATGGCCTAGGTTGTAGATGGACTTAGTTTCTAGTATTTACAGTGCAATGAGTCTCTTCCAATTTCTCTCTTTGTAACCATCCAATGTTGATAGACTTGTGGATTTAGTTGCTACTATATAGAGCCCAATGATTCTCTTCCAATTTCTCATTTTGTAGTCATCCAATGTTGAGGACTTTTGTGTGTGTGCCCATGCTGATTTCTGATATATCAAATATTTTGGTGCTCTTGAATTACAAATTCATATTTTAATTGTTGAGATTTGGTTACCTTGGAAAGTGGTCCCCTTGTGTTTGTGAGTCTCTAAACACAAAGGGGGAGACTATTACCCTCATTACTTTACTTTATGTTCTAATTTCACTTTGACTTAGGAGTTTAAGTGAAATATGTCACTTAAGTCATTAAGGTGACATTTAATTCACTTTGTGGGTGAGTTAAAGGACAAGAGGCAAACTAAGGAAAGTGGGTTTCCTAAGTGAGATTTTAGGATTAAATCTCACCCATTGATTAGACATGGCTAGATTGGATCAAGGCCATTCATCTTTTAGGGTTTGGCCAAAGAGAGGCTAAAGAAGCGAATAGGGCAAAGATGAGACTCATTCTTCACTTGAGAGATTTGAGAGGAGAGGAGAAGGAGAAGAGCTCATGGGCGCATTTCTTGAGGAGGAGAGGGCACATGAGGTCAAGGGTTTGGGAGGAGCCTTAGCTTGGTACTAGTCTACCATGGAGTATGGGCTACATCTTGGAGGAGGGTGCATTCATCTAGAGAGGGACGCATTAGCTTGAGGAGGGCGCATTCTTGAGAGAAGAGGCGCATCAAGTTGAGGAGAGGCGCACCTTGAGGAGGGAGCCTACTTGTTGAGGAGAGGCGCACTCTATGAGGAGTGGAGGGTGCATGGCAAGGAAGGGCGCATGCTATTGTGGGAGTTTTGCTTGAGGAGGGGAGCACTTAGGCTTAGTGCGCACCATCACTTGGAGGGAGGCACTCTTGAGAGGAGGGCGCATTACCAATTGCAAAGCAAAGGCAAGGCAAGGTGCTAAGGCACAAGCAAAGGTTAAAGGCAAAGCAAGAGGCAAGGAAAGAAGTCAAGGCACTAGCTAAGGAAGAGGGGCGCACCAAGGCAAAGGGCGCCTAGCTTCAAGGGGCTAGCAGGAACATCTTCAAGGGACTCCAAGGCATCCGAGAAGAGTTTCTATTGTACCAGGTTCACTTGTATATGTTTTTCGTGTTGTACATTTTGCTTTGAGACCTTCTATATACATCCTACTCCAAACTGGTTTTTCCCATGGGGGTATTTCCAGGGTCATGTTGACCAAAAACGGATGTGTCAATTTCATGCATGCTTAGAATTGTTAGATCAGCATTTTAGAGTTGTAAAGATCCGAGGAGTGTTATGTGTTTGAGTATTACTGCATGTGCTAACATTGGAATGTAAAAACACTTGCAAGGGCACCTCAAATAACACTTAACCAATGAAAATTATCAGCAGAAAGTTACCTAATTGTTTGCTGTCCTAAAAGGCAGCAAAGGACAAGTTTTGGAAGATTAAAGTTAGAGCTAAATTCTGGTCAAAGACAGATCAGATTTAGCAGCCTGATAGTAACTCAGTTCTCCTCATTAATGACGCTAAAGCAATTCAAATTTTGCACCTTGGTGTCTGACACATTAGGACATGTCTAGGGCACGTGTTTGGTTTTAAGAAAGTGCCACACACATGTCCAACATGCAGGATACAGACACAGGGACCCTGAGGGGCATGTCCTGTTACTTAGCTGACAGGTTGTAGAAGTGGTAAATACCAATTACATTTTGTTATATGCATCTGTAATTCTTTTGGTTATTGTGTTAAATTAAGCATCAGCCATATCACAAATTTCCATATTGATCTAATTGCATTCACATCAACCTTCAAGGGAAGTATAAATTTTATTATCTGCAAATTCTTATAGAATGCTATCCATAAACAAGATACTTAAATCGCTTGTTCGATTTTTTTTTTAAATGCATCGTATATTTACAGAAAAATATTTACAATCAGAAATGCAAAAAGCGTAAGGATATATACAAATGAACTTCATAACCTCTTCATGAGAGATACTAAAGAAAAAATAAAAGAAGAGTACTCAAGTGATCCAAAGATTGGGCATCTTTGATCAAAAAAGCCCTTTTGCCAAAAGCTGGAGATGACCCTCATCTTTCCACAATGAATTGAAAGCAAACAAGGACTTAATTTCCTGCTCAAAAACAGATTTACACCTAAGATTCCACAAAACAAATAACATCACGATTTGCGAGCAATGCCAAATTCCAGAAAAGTCATCACAAATAAGAGCATGGCCATACCCAAACAGAGCAGCCCGCCTATGCACCATGCCCTAAAGTAGCACCAAATGATTTTCCTCAAACCAAGTCTAACAATGCTTGGCAAACCAACATTCCCAAAAGATATGCTTAGCAATCCTCAAGTGTTGACAAACAAGACATGGTCGTCCGATAGACCAATCTTTGCTAGTCTATCCTTAGACGGAATCCCCAGATAAATGACAAGCCAAGCAAAGACCCTCATCTTATAAGAGAGCTGCACAATCCAAACACTATGTAGATGCCTCACCCAATGCTCCTCTAGGTCCTTACATACCCATTGAGTAATAAGAACCAAAGAAAGAGAATGTCTCATATGAAGAACTTAGTACAAATCGTAGTAGTCATACCGCAGCAATGGACAACCAAAACTCCACCCCCGATCCCTCCAAAACGTCTTGGCCATACCAATGTTCATCTTAAACATATTGGACTTCAAAATGAGGGCACGCAACTCCATGATCGATATATGATCAGAGGGATACCCAAACCTGAAAGGGATACCCAAATACATGACTATAACTCTTGGACGAATATGAGACTAGGCAACAAGAATCCACCCAGGAGGGGAATCCAACCCAATAAGCCAATAATCAATTTTATGAGCACTAACTATGGCCCCTAAAGCAACACAAAAATTGTCTGAGCAAGAGAAATCCCCATCTAGAGACCTATGATCAACACTGACAGAGAGAATGCAGTCATCGGAAAAATGGTTATTAATTATCTCTGAGCCATCAGGGAGTAAAATACGTCTAGTCTAACCCAAGGCATGAGTAGTCAAAACATATAAATAAATAGAGGACATGCCTATCAAATGGACCGATGAAGAACAATACACAGGGACAAGTAATTGTTGACTAAAACAAAGGTTGATGTATTGATGAAGAGAGTGTTCACCCAAGCCACACAACAGGAACCGAAACCCAAGAAAGACAACATCTCAGAAATGAACAACCAATCAACCTAGTCATAGGCCTTGTTAGAGTCTATCTTCAACATAAGGCATTACTAACTAGTCTCCCACAATGAAACCACGGTATCAAGAATGAACCTCTCCTTAACAAAGCCAATCTACTCTGGCTGCACAACTTACCAAGTAATCGATCGAATCCTCGTAGCCAAGGCCTTAAGCATGATTTTGTCAACAACTGTGCACAAGGTGATCAATCGCCAACCCCCAATGGAATCTCTTGATGCATTCATGGGAATGAGCTTGACCAACCCCTAATTAACAAAACTAAGAAAGGTAATCGAAGGAAAAACCTTTTGAAGATAGACAACACAAATCATCATCAATGGAGTCCCACATGGACTTATAAAACTCACATGGAAAACCATCAAGCCCAAGGGATTTTCCATTCTACATAGAGGTCAAGGTGGCGAAAAGCTCATCCCTCAAAAAGTCCCAATCTAGTCTATCTCAATCACCACTAAATACTTTGCAAGGGGCAACCCTACAACAAGAAGCTCGAGAAGCAAGCACACCAACCATCAAATCATCAGCAATAAAAATAGACTATAAATGACAACTAAACATACCTTAAACATCATAAGGATCCTGAGTTAGAGAAACATCTGACCAACAAAGACCAAGCACACTAACCACAACCACCTTTCGCTTAAGGAAGTCAAAATATAACTTGGACCTCTCATCCCCCTCCTGGATCCATTGGACACGAGAATGAACACTAGCACGCATGGCTATATAATCCTCACTATCATCTCCAACTTCAGAGCATCTTCTTGAAGATCAAAATTGTGGATGTTCTTTTTGAGAAAAATGTTATCCTCCTCCAATCTCTCTCAAGCCACCCACAACTCCTTCCTCCACATGCGAGCCATCATTATGCACCAACCTCTCATGAACTTAATAGTATGGCATATAGTGACCTCCTACCAAAGTTTCAACCCCTGCGTGCCCAACAATCGCGAGGAGAGGTTCCAAACCCTCTATATAAGGGCTTAGAAATCAATCGACTCTCAAAGTGAAACATTCAGCTTGAATACTAAAGACAACAGTGCATCAACTAAGTGCCCTAGATAAATCAAAGTCTGAATCAGAAGATGATTCAATCCAATCACATTCATCAAAATATCCATTGGGAAAAGCTAGCCAAAAAAGGCTATCTCCTCTCAAGGACCATAAAAATGATCCAACCAAGCCTGAACTCTGAAGAGCATCCTTGAACTGAGACCAAACCTACTTCTCTGAACCATTGACCATTGTACCCCTACCTCCACACCCATCCCCATCCCACTCCACCATGTTAACATTCGCTCCCATAATCCACTCTGCAGTTGGAAGAGAGGAAGCCATCCAACCCCAAAGGCAACCCCACACGGAACTGAGGTCAGGGGCATCCATTGCAAAAAAACTAAGAACTCGCTCATAAATCAAAAGAGTGACATAGACACACCTATCCTTGAGGTCTGACCCAAAAAAAGAAATCATGAAACTCTGCAGAGATGAAACAAGGACGATAACCACCCCTCCAGTCCCCTAGCAATGCTTTGAAGCCCAAAAAGGCCCATTCGAATAGTAATTCATATGGTTCTAAAACTCAAATCCGACAAACTTGATCCCTTGTAGGAAGGCAACATCCAACTGTAAATGTTGCAAAACACCTCTAACAAACTACTTGCAACTAGGGATTCATCATCCCTTGCACATTTCAGGACAATAGGGAGAGCTTAATTCCAACAACAAATGAAGTCCTAAGCTATTGTGTCAGTTGGCCATCTCAAAACCCTCAAGCATCTAATGATATGGTGAGTGAATCATCGCATCCTTGTAGGATTTAGTTCATTGCGAAGTACTTGGATCATCGATTGGATTGTCAATATGAGCGAGGCAAGAAATCCCCTTCCTCTTGTGATACTTGAGCAGCCTTCCATGCTCAATCTCTATACTATTGCACCCTGATGCATTGTAATCCCCTTGCTCTTAGGGACTGAGGTCCAAGACAAGCGAGGTTGCCCCAACACCAAGGATGCACTACGAACAACAGGTTAACCCACCTTGTTACCGCTTGAAAATGCAAGACTCGGTTTTGCATTTTCGAGCCATTCTTCTCAGTCATATTGTGACGAGGATGTGAGCTTTGGGAGCTTGGTATGAGTTGTGAATGCTAACATAGTCTTGTTCATCATGCTTGGGAGAGATGGAGATCTACATGTTTTCCTTTTTCTTTCACATGGTATTGTGCTCACATCTTTAGAGGCATGTTCTATGGTTGAGTTCACATATTTGGAGCAAAAGAACCCTTCTCTATCCCCGATAACTTAGCATTCAAGGAGCGCACCACCCACTAGACACCACCTTCACTCTCATATGGATTCAGAGGAATGTAGTCAAGGGGGAGGTGTTCCCTTAAGTGGCTTCTACACCAATACAAATTATCAAACCCAGGAACTCAAGAACACCTATGATATGAATAAACGCACTTCAAACTCCACATCTCCATTAGCATATGCAAACCCTTGCCCGTTACCGGAGCGATCCACGCAAAACTCTAACGTTGTTAATTGATACAGTGGCCATACACCTGAATTTGTATTAGTAGGGATCACATCTATATGGTATGATTGTGGGTCTCCTCTAGCTCCCAATCCCTTTTCTCCTCCATCACTTTCCTCTACCACTATTCTGTCATTGTAGATCCTCCAAAATGGGATGCTAAACCACTAAAGAAACCCATTGCCGAATTAGTCACAGCCATATTGTCCTCTAGCGTTCTTGTGTAACTCTCCTGCGCACATGTACGACTGCCTGCAACATTCCCAGTGCCATCCATACCTCTCGTCGTATCCCAGTGGATCGTCCCATTGTTGTTCGCCACGATTCACCTTCCTCGTCCTAAAATGGTATGTTTAATTACAACATTCAGTTTATGAAACCCAACAAAAATTCTCATCTCTTGGGCTTCTTAATGGAAATGACAATCAGATGTAACCGATCACTAATGTTAAAGATAAATCTCACATCCAACATTTTTTTCATTATTTCTACATTCTCTACATAGTGACATTACTACTTCACTTCGCTAGCAAGTGCAATGTTGGATGTTATTTCCATAATTCTCTGAGTACATCTTTCAGGTTCTGATACAACCATGTTAGTGCATGTATAGCTTTAAAATTTCTATGGAAGCTCCAACCAACAATGGATCTCAAGAAGCCCTTATAGTAATTCACTGCAGTTGCTTGTTTGTGCCTAGATTTATGTGTTGAGTTAAAGGACATTCATATGAAATCTATCTACATTAGAATAAGACAATTATCATCCTCATACATCAAGAAAATCATAATTCCTTTTGCAGTTCTACAACAAGACGTCCTTCATCCTTCGTTAGCCAAGCTCTACAACATCTAAGTTTGGATGCTAGGAAAAAAAGGAAACTAACTAAATAACAACACAAACTTAAAGCCACTCCATAAAAGAAAATAATTCTAATCATTTTCGTACAAGTCAAAACCCCAAGGAAAACAATTACAATTTATAATAGAATAAAAAGAAATGTAAAGAAAATTGTATCATATTTAAGAATGCAAAAATGTATACAAGTACTTTTTAGCAAGGATATTTCCTTTTAAGTCACATGAGACTTGGAAAGGGTTTAGGTTCCTGAAACAGGTACAAGTTTCAAAAGGACACTTTTGTAATCTTGGGGAATGGAGAAATGGCATATAATGCGTATACATCACATACAAAACAAGAAAAAAAATATCTTTAAAAAATAAACTTCTAAAAAATGTAAAGATCTTTTTATATGTACATCTTATTTTTTTGTAAAAAAATTCAATTTAAATCTGTTTCTTTTTAAGATTTTACTTTTTTTATATGTTTGAAAGTAGGTCCCACAAGGTTAGGGATCCACAAACTGAATCTTCTTTTGCTGGAAATGCCACAGAAACGTTTCTGGGGCCTTTCCAGGGATGGGGTTGGTAGATAGCTTCTTACCTATCATTCTATAAAATACTTCCTGGAATGCAAAAAATTCAAATGTGCAACATTTTAACTAGTTTGATCTAGCCTTATCTGCAATTCCCTTGCCCATGGAATTCCCCAGGCCAGCTAATAGACCTTGCCTAGCAAGTACCAGATCTTTCATACAGCTATAAAATGTCATAGGGTATCCTAATACAAGCATAGTCATTTGTTAAAGACGATGAGAGGTAGGCCTATAACAGGTTCACAGTACAAGTTCTGACAAAAGACATTTAAATGGTTTATCTTCAAGTTTCACAAGCAGTTGTGTCTACTGTTTTCAAATACAATGGAAAATAATGATTCATGTAAACAACACAGTTGTTCAGAGAATTCGAAGATGGCATTCTAGTAAATCCAATAATGCTTGACTAATTCATAAAGTTGTGTATCTGTGTCTGTGAAAGTGCTGAAAATCGAGAACTTCATTTTAGTTGGAGATAATAATTACAAGTCATGCTCTCAAGTATTTAACAAGAGTCAAAAATATTCAAAAAACTAGAAAGCTAAAACACAACTCACCTTAGTTTCATAGACAGATATAATGTCATGTACCATTCCAGCAACTTCATCCAAGGAATGATTTGAATACTTTACGTCACCAAGGCCATCTTCAAAGGAGTTTTGTCTAGCAGTACTTCTTTCATGTTTCCCTGAATCAGGAGTGCCATTTGTTGAACCTACCTGTGAAAGCTTGGAATGGAAATTTGTATGCAATCAGATAACTCTGGAAAAAATGTTTAAAAAATCAGTGCAAAAGTTAAAAACTAACACATGATGGGATGTACTGTCCGCTTGAACAATGGGAATTCAATCCATGGAAACACTTTTAGGCATGAGTTAGCATTAGAAGTGTTTCATGTCATTATCACAATGAGCAAATCTGTTGCAGTAGAAATATTAAGTCATTCTTTACACAAATGCCAATAGATATATATTGCATGATGAGATCCAATGTTAAATATGAACTTTTGGACAATAACTGCCACCATGATCTCTCTGCTTATTAGATTTTTCTAAGCCAGCTTTCAAATGATTAATAAACAAATCCTATTTAAACTTGGAAGAATTCCAGAGGCTTATTTAAAATCAAGACAGAAAAAGGGATATCTAGTATCAAAAATTTAGATCTAATAACAGCAGACCTCAATAACAAGGTCAATGGGGTCATTTTGCAAAGGATTATACATCAACAACCACTCAATTGTACATGGGTTGCTAATGAAAACCGCAGCAAGTTAGAAACTAAATGCAGAAAACTGATATTTATCGGGTATAGTCACTAGTGATTACCATAAAGTTTATAGAGTGGTTGATATTGATGCTGTCAAAGGTTCCTTAGCCAAGATGTGGTGGTTGACGAAAATGCAGGTCCATTAGCCTAAATCAGAGTATATATCAGGATTAGTTGTGGTATTGTTGTAAAATCGGTTGTTTTGAAGCAGGCAGATCAGTGTTAGGTAGGGAAAACCTCTAGAAGTGAAATCAAAGGAGATTTCAGTCACGTTCCTGCTGAAATCTGTTCAAGTCAAAAAGAAATCAGTGCTGACTTGAAGGACCGGGAAGGAAAGAAACATTCAGCATGGTTTTAGCAGACAATTAATGATTTCCAACTACATGAGATGTAATAAGCATAAAGGTACTTATACAGAAAAGCCACATTTGTGCTTTATCACATGAGATTCCTCAATCATGGGAAGAAGGAAGCTGTATTAAAGGAGGTAAAGGAGGTAATAAATCTAAATCAGTTAGTTATACATTGATGACTAATATTCAGAATTGTTTTGAACCTCAGTGTTATAAAGTGTTAGAATATAAGGCTTACATGTGTATTAAAGTTGTTGAGTTTTGGTGTACCTCGGGAAGTGGTCCCCTTGTGGTTGTGGGTCTCTAACCACAAGAGGGAAATATTTGACCCATTGTGCCTTATACTTTAAGTCTAATTTCACTTTGACATTTTCCTAAGTCAAAAGGGTGAAATTTGTCAGTTGAGTGAAAAGTGACTATTAATTCACTTTGTGGGTGAATTGGGGGACATAAAGTGAACTATGGAAACTTAACCCAAAGTGGGTTTTGAGTTAAGATTCTTTTTGAGAGATCTCAACCATGGATTAGATATGGCTTGGAGTGATCCTAGCCATTGATCCTTTTAGGTTTCCTTATGATTCCTTAAGAGGGGCACACAGGGCAAAAGAGAGGCTCATTCACTTTTTTGTTCACTTGGAGAGGAAGAGGAGAGCAATGGAGATGGGAATGGAAGCTAAGGAAGAGGGCAGCAGGGGTGCCTCCTTTCATGGAGGGCTCTAGGAGGCTTTGGCTTCCATTTATTTGTGGTGTTCATGCTTGCTTCGAGGAAGG
>ML791591.1:112373-133223 GCA_009831015.1 Picea engelmannii
TACGATCTCCGTTTTAGGCGTGTGATAGCTCGTTGGAAAGGTATCGTCGAGGAGATTCATTTTGGGGGCTCAATCATGCCTTCAACTATCATTGAGAACCTCGATCTCGAAAAACCTTCATTTGGACCCTCAAAATGGCCCCGGAAGTTAAAACCTGCTAAAAATAGTAAATTGCAAAATGGCCAAAAAACTGTTTTGAGCCATTTGGAAAAGGTGGGTGGCCACCGATATCCACCTGGATCACCTCAGGAATATCTGTCTCTGTATACTTCACGTGTGTGATTGACGTTGAATACTCTATTGCTTACTTCCCTGAATTATTGTGATCATCATTATGTGTTTTGTAACGAGTTTAAAATGGGTATAATTGTTTAAGCACAGTAACAATTGATTCACCCCCCCCCTCTCAGTTGTCCAACAGATTTCTATATCCAGTCATGTGTCTGGAAGCACCACTGTCAATTAGCCAAATATCACTGTCAATAGGAACCATACCTGAGAGTGTTGATATGAAGAAGAAGAAGGCTTCATCTTTTATGTCTTCATCTCTTTGATGTGGCTCTGGATCAACATCAGCAGTGGAGGCAAGTTGTCTTCCTTTCTTCTTGGTAGGACAATTTCTCGCAATGTGTCCATACTTGTCACATCTGAAACACTGAATCTTTGAATTGTATTTTCTATGTTCATGACCTGAAGTTGATGAAGTCTTCTTGTCTTTGAATGCTTTGTTCAAACTTCTTCTATTTCCTCTGTTGCCTTTCTTTGTATGAAAGGCAAGAGCATGATTGTCATCATGAGGGGAGTCGTGCACTCCTCTAACTATAAGTTTGGTTTCTTCCTAGGTGCAGTAAGTCCATAGACGATCAAATCCAGGTAGATATGCTCTACCACTGATACTTTGAAGAAATGGTTCCCATTGTCTTGGAAGAGCATTGAGAGTAGTCAAGACAAGTTCTCTATCTAATATGGTTTCTCCAATGGCACCCAGCTGATCTCTGATCTCTGAAATCTTCATGAAGGTAGCAACGGTGTCAGCTTCTGTCATCTTGATATGTTGAAGTTGATTCTTCAATGTAAGGGCTCTGAGGGTGTTGTTACTCTCAAACATATTCTTCAATGCATCATACATCTCATAAGTTGTCTTTACGTTAGCAATACGAGGTAGTATATGATCTCTTACTGAACAGATGATTATCTTCCTTGCTTTGACGTCATCTTCCTTCCAATCATCCTTCTCTTCATCAGTAGTTGTTTATGGTAGAGCCTTTTCTATCAAACTCAATAGGTCATCCCCTTCCAGAGTAATATGTAGTCTTGACTTCCAGGAACTGAAGTTGCTTGATCCACTAAAGTTATGTTCCTCGTGGCTTGCAGATTCTTCCACAAACCCTAACGGCTAGGCTAGGCTAGCAACCTTAGGCTTCGTTGGATTTATGACTGCCAACAATAAACCTTGAAAGTCAGAAGAACACTGGTAATCTTGAAAAATCCTTCAATGAGCTGCAAAAAATTGCGGAACCCTAGAAACCCTAGGGCCAAAAATAAAAAATTCTCGAAATTGCACTCTGAGAGTTTATGGAGGTTCGCTGAAGGAGGTCGTACACTCCTATGTAAAAATTAGCCCCAACGTTTCAGTGGAGGGTGTTGAAACTAGCAAAAGAGGGGGAGTCGTTTTTGCAGTTGCAGCAAGGGGGGACGGATGGCTTCTTCAATTGCTTGTGCAATGGCTCTTCAGGAACTCTGCTCAGACACCATGTTGAATTTTAAATGCTTAGCTCATGCACATGTAGTTTATTTCATTTAGCATGTACTTGAACCAAAAACAATGCAACAATACCATAAACAAGTGTTGTAATAACCAAGATCACAAGAAGAATAACCATGCACAAGAACACAAGAAGTATCCTAGGAAAACCCTTCTCAAACAAGGGAAAAACCCAACAATCCTTTGCTATATTCTCAAGAGAATATCCCCTAACACCATAGACCTATCACACAAGAGGGTGCTTACCAAAACCTAGAACCTAGCGCCCAGGAGAGGTGCGCACTTCAGTCGTACATGCACTTGCTGAAATTCCGAGTTGACAAGTGAGAGTGTGTGATCCTGTTGGCAGCCACCAATATTTTTCGATTCTTATCACAATCTGAGTTCCCATAAAGAGATTATATCTTTTTATGTAGCTGCCATCACCTTCCAATTTGTAAACATTTTTTCTGAGTTTCGAAACGATTGTCGGATTAACGCTTACCTTATTGAATCTTTATCGTTTGCATTTTCATTTGTTTTATTTTTAATTCATGACTGTAAGCATGAATTTAAACATAAAACTTGGCTTGGTTTAATAATCTTTTACCTTAGAAATATCATTTTAAAAGCCACCCATGTGTGTTTAAAATTCAAATCTTATGAAATGGTTGATTAATCCATTATCGAATTTTTCTTGTTTTATTATGGTTGTTATGAATTCAATGGTTCGATAGTTCATTGTCGAAATGTTTTGATGCATGAACCTTAGTTAACTGTTGATATTCTTCTCATGAGTTTAATGGTCATATCAGCATTCATGCCAATGAGTACAGGCAGGTTGTACTTGCGTTTTCGCCTTACCTTGCTGGCCCAAAACATTGATGAAGCTATTCATTATGTGCATAGGATTTTGTACTCTGTAGGTTTTGGCACTCATCGCGAGAGATGGTATGGAATTCTATGTACCCTCTGGTTTTCATTCTCCCTAATTCTCCTATCCGAGCTATGATAGCCCCCAAGCTCTGCTATTTTAATGCTTTCACTCTCCGCTCAGACCTGTTTCTATTGCTCGTATGTTGGAAACCCAAACTTATCCCTGGTAATATCTATTGTGCCTATTTGACAGTGACCACGGCTCCTTTGGTTCAAATTGAACCAAATGACTCTGAGTTTCTTTTTTCAAGAAAACCCGTTATTGCATACCTGAGACACGTTTTTGCGGGAAGGTTTCTGAGCAAACGGTTACGAATTTGGCCAAGCCGTTTAAAACCCATTTTGGAAATGGGGTCATTTACCTTCCACACGGGCAGTTTTTTCAAAAACCACACAGTTTCAGAGATACATCTCATTCTTTGGAGGGAAAAATCTCAGAATTTTTTTTGCGGCCTGAGGAAAGTATTTTTGTTTTCATTTTATTTTGCTCAGAGATTCAAGCCTGTTATTGGTTTTGTTGGGTTCCAAGTTATATATGCCCTTCTTCTGTTTATGAGTCTGCAGAAAATGTCTAAGCTTTATCAAAGACAGAAGGTAAATCCCATGTCAAGCCTTTTTTTTTACCATGGTCTAATTCGAATTCTTGTGTTGTCGCATCTATCTAAGGTTGGGGATACTTGGGAAGATTTCTTGTTTCGAAATGATTTTACCCTACCTGAGACTGCAGTAGAATTGCCTCTCCATCTCAATAAAAACCCTAGCTCCTGCATGTCTAACCCTACTGTTGAAAACCTGTGTGTTGATCCATAGGGAGACCATGCTACCACAGATCGAACTTTTGTTGAAATACGGAACCCATTGGGCAAAACGCCACGATCTGTTTTCATGCCTAGAAAGTCATTGGAGGAGGTTTTAGATGTGTTAAAGGACAGGTTTCATGTGGTTCCTGTTCATGAGCCAACTCAGGTGGTTTTAAACAAATCAATTGTCAAGAAAAAAAGCAGGTATGCAAAACAGAGTAATTCAGACTTAATTTTTACAAACAAGAGGATTAAGCAGGCTGGTAATGTAATTATCAAAAAACTCAACGAATTTCAACACCATCATAAATTCAGATTTATCAGATGCTTCTTTGTCTAATCTCTGAAATGCTAAAAAGTTGTTTTGATTCTTTTTTTATTTGATTCTGTTTGAAAAATAAAATAGATAGATTTTAATTTTTTGTTTGTATTTTTACTATTTTAGACTAGCTACAGAATCCTATAGCTTATCTTTTGAAATTATTAGTTTGCAATTCTTATCTAAAATTTGATTTCGTTTCATCTTTTTCAGGAAAACAACAGTTTATGATGTTATTTTCAAGGAGAAGGATAATCCTCTATCTTGTATGATAAGAGGTAATTGATCCAAGACTTGCTTAAATAGCTTTTGTTGCTTAGTGTTATAGGAGGACTTTCCCTGGATTATAGTATGGACATATACTTTGTGGAAGCAATATAGGAGAACAATTTGCTTTTGGCTTTAGTCCTATGTGAATTGTAAAATGTTGGTCTTATTTTATTCTCCTGTCGCTTCTAAGTTATGAGATGTTATTATTAATGATTTAGCTTTAGTCTTGTCATAATATGATATTTCATATCAGTAAATATTTAAACATTGTACATGATCTGTTGATCTAGTTTGCACCTGTGATCAATCAATTATTTGATTATCTTTGAGTTTACTTATGTTATTAAATGATTGATAACATCAATGTCCAGTGTAACACCCTGTTTCCCCCAAGTCTGTAAAAATAACTATATTGGCCAAGAACTATGGTAAACTCAAAGATGTGAATGTTTGATTTGACGGACCTTTGTATAAAAGGTCGATGAATGTAAATTATGTTATGATTATGTGTTGCATGACTGCTGGGAGGAGGGATGTGCTAAAAGAGACCACGATGGCTAATGAGAGGTGGTGGAAGGGACCTGGAATGGTTGTGTTAACTTCCACCGAACCAATACCGTACTGGTTTTTACTTGCTCAAAGACCAAAGCAACTCTCTGACCCTGGAATGAATTACCCGCCAGAATGGTAGGTGGGGAGGCTCCTCAAGAGTTAATGAGGGGATGGGGGCGAACCGCCCATCCGTAAAAGCTCTCAAACCTGACCACGGACGGGGGAATTCGGGCCACACGTAATCTTGCAGAAAAAGGCAAGAAAGGAAGTGTGGGGAACAGAGAGGAGAAAACGCGCGACAGGGACCGCGGAAGAAAAACCAGAGGAACTCTGGAAATACGGGGGAGTTCTGAACAGAGGAGAAGGAGAGGAACCTTCGTCCTTGACTTCCGTTGAGCTGGAAGTAGGAGACTGAATCTTAAAGCATCATGGTCTAGCTCGGGGGTGGCTAGTGGTAAATCCGTTTGGAATCACTGAGCCTACGGTTGGGTGGAAACGAGCACCCCTCTCAGCAGTCGCGTCGCATCTGGTGTTTTCTGATAAGTGTTATGTCTTGTATTTTGAATTGAATATCACGAACGCATGCTTATGTTTATACGCTCATAAATGGTTTCTGTATAGAAGTGTTTGCCTTGTGCTTTGATTGGAAATAATGGATACATGCTTATACTTATATGACCATAATCGGTTTATGTATAGAATGAATAAGTCAGAATACGAGTCTGTTCCCTTGAGATTTGTCCCATCTACTTGACTCACGCTATGTCCTGGTTTGATTTCCCGAAGGCACCTCCTACCGGGAAGTTTCCTCGCATTCCAGAGCCGGAGCGAGTTCCTTGAAAAGACTACCGTTATAGTAAACCCACGAGTTTACCTTACCCCTGTCACAGAGTTCATAGCTCAGCGAATTAGGAAGGCTTTTCAGTCAGGTCACTAAGCCTAGGGATAATTACCCAAGAACCTTCTGAAGGATCATGTGATCTGAGTCTGGAAACCTTGTACAAGAAAGAGTAGTTCTCTCAGGTTTTGAAGTCGTGGGAGTTCGAAGCCCCGAAAGGTTGAATCTCATGAATCAAGCTCAGAAAGGATAGCGAGTCCTATTTATCGAAAGAGAATACCCCATCGCTTGGTAGATGAACAGTCGGAATCCTTTCGGAAATACCCCAGATTTGTCAAGACCGACGGATCTAGAGGAGGAGCGCAGGCGTTAACACCTCGACCCCTTCAGCCTTCGCAAGTAGTGATGGGATCCAGGACCGTCGATCCAAGGATCTGTCGGAGCTCTATTGACCGTCGATCTTAACCTTTGCATAGGCAAGAGAGTGGACTCGACAAACGTCCTGAAAGTCCCGAAGTATTCGGAACGGTCAATCGGCACAGGACACGTGGCAGTCGGGTAGCATTTCGCTGACTCGCGACTTGGAGTGGTCAAAGGGTAGGACTGCACGAACTCACGATTCGCGAAATCGCGACGTGATCGTGGTCGTTGATCCATGAGTGATCTAGACCATCGGTTTAGCGTGAATAAGTTTCGTCGTTTCGGCACCCGGGAAACTGAAGGGCAAGACCCCTCGTTTTCGCCAGTCGCGAAATCTCGGTATACGAAACCCCGAATCGGTTTAGCGTGAATAAGTTTCAGCGTTTCGGCACACGGGAAACCAAAGGGCAAGACCCCTCGTTTTCGCTAGTCGCGAAATCCCGGTATACGAAACCCCGAATCGGTTTAGCGTGAATAAGTTTCGGCGTTTCAGCACCCGGGAAACCAAAGGGCAAGACCCCTCGTTTTCGCCAGTCGCGAAATCACGGTATACGAAGCCCCGAATTGGTTTAGCATGAATAAGTTTTGGCGTTTCAGCACCCGGGAAACCAAAGGGCAAGACCCCTCTCTTTCGCAAGTTGTGAAATCCCGGTACACGAAACCCCGACGCGCTCTATGGATGAGCCCTAGGTCACAGGACAGGGTCTTGTGGTAGGAAGGAGGAGTCCCGAAAGAATCTGGACCGTCCATTTGTAGAGGACGCGTGGCGAAGATCTAAAGCCACCGGGGTTCTGGAGATCGGGGAAATAGGAGTGAAGACCCCGCCAAAATCCCGAAAGGTAGAATGTCGGGATTCAATACGGGCCGTTGATCAAGTCGACGATCTGGACCGTAGATCCGGATGATACCGGGCTTTTGGGTTTCGGGTATTGAAGGAACAAGGGTTCCTTGCAACAGGAATCTCAAAAGTCGAGTTCCGATAGCACCATTTGGTGTTAGCATGTGTTCACTGAGGTGATCGCATGGAGGAGGATAAGGGAAGGGATGGTCTGCGCTAGGCCCCATAGAAATTCGGGGATTCTGTCCCTCGAAGAAAAGACGAAAAATCTAGGTTGTCGTAGTGGGTATGTGACAAATTGGTATCAGAGCATGGTTACAACACTTGGCTTGCTTGGGCTCATGGACGAGTTGCGCAGAAACTCCATTTGAAGTACTCTTAAAAGGAGTAACTCTCTATCCTAACCCCCTTTATCAAAAGTCGAAGTTATGAATGAAAATTCCTATTATGTGTATGCATTTGAAAAATACAAATTATGCGTTGATTGTGAATGAATATAATGTTGACTAACAACAAGTATTTTCCCTGCACAACAAGCGGACGATCAACTGCGGGAAACTACAGACGCATAGAATGGTGACGCACCACGAACTGGGGGATGGCTCCCACAATAGAGACGAAGAGTCTGACGAAAAGAGGGCGGTAGAGACCCCTCCAGATCTAGCTAAGACTGTGAGGAGCCTCATGGTCGAACTACAGAGCTGCAAGGCCGACAACGAGAGGTTGATAAAAGAGCAAGAGAAGCAAACGAAAATTAATGCAGTCTTGTTGCAGAGTTTATCCGACATACAAAGACAATTGCAGCATGGACCTGACACCAGTCACGCGGACCGACGACAGACAAAGAAAAGTCGAAGTCCACCTGAGATATGGAAACGTGGTCTTTTAAGTGGCCACACTGGGAAGAGCACCTCGAGAAAGGTCCACCCCAAAGATAAGGGACAAGCGTCGGACGATTCCTCTTAAGAGGAAACTGGCGATTCGGAGGAATCTTCTAGTAGAAGAACTAGTTCTTATTCCCGAAGAAAATGGAAGAAGCGAAATCATTCCAAAAATCATAATCTCGAAGAATTCAAGAAGGCCAAAACACCCTCTTTCGACGGTGAAATAAAGAAGGGAGAGGAAGCAGAGGCATGGCTGCTTGGACTAAAGAAGTATTTCAAAGTCCATGATTTCTCGGAAAACTTGAAGGCCCGAGTAGCCACTTTCAACCTGAATGGGAAGGCTTCCATTTGGTGGGAAGACCTTAAGAACATAAAAGGGATTCACGAAGAAGACCTATCTTGGGAAAGGTTTGAGAAATACTTCAGGAAGAAGTATTTGTCAGAAAAGTATTTCGACGAAAAGACTAAAGAATTCTATGAACTCAAGCTGAGGCAACTCACCATAGAGGAATATGTCAGCAGATTCCTCAAGTTGCCGAGGTACGTACCATATATAAGTGGACTACCTAAGGACTATCAGAACAGGATTGAGTTTGACGAGCCAAAGACCCTAGAAGACACTATCCGAAAGGCAAGATATTGTTATGAACAGCTTGGGCATCGGACAGAACCTCGCGAAGGCTGGAAGAAGAAGAATAGTTCGGGATTCCAGAAAAAGGGGTTTAAATCCCCAAGATTTAAAAACTATAAAAAGGACTCAAGGATGAACTTCCCAACCCGAAGTGTACACCAGCAGAATTTCCTCTTCCGGAGCGAAAATAAACCTTTTGGATCTACCCCAGGAAAGATTGATAACCCAAAGATAGAACCCTTGAAATGTTGGGGTTGTGGAGAAGAACATCTACTGAGGGACTGCCCGCACCGACAACAGAACAGTCGGAGAATTTACAACGTTCAAGAAGCTACCACCGTCAATGACGTGGCCAGGAGTATGCCGCAAATTTATGCAGCCATTGATAATAAACAAGCTGACCACCAAGCTTCAGTGGTGGAGATGGAAGGTATGATCACCAACCATCTAGTGTCTATTCTAATTGACCCTGGTTCAAATTTGAGTTATATAGCTCCTAAGACTGTTGATAAGTGTAAATTATAGCCATATAAACATGCCAAGCCATGGTTGGTACAGTTAGCCACTGGCACCAAAAGAAAGGTAGTGGAGGTCATACCAGTTTGCCAATTCACTATGGGTGAATTCCCCACCCAAGCAACCCTTAACATACTACCCCTAGGATCGTATGACCTATTGATTGGTATGGACTGGCTAGCCACATATAAAGCCAGACTGGACTGTTACCATGAAACCTTAGAATGTGTAAGTGAAGAAGGAAGAAGGATAACCCTTCAAGGGATCCAAAAACCTGTCTCGGTGAGACGAATATCAACTCTTCAAATGAGAAAGTATTGCAGAAAGAGATGTCCACTATATGCGATACAGGTGTTGGAATCAGATGAAGATGACAAACCAAGCCTCGAAGACCACCCCACACTAAGAGAATATAGAGATGTATTTTCGGAAGAGGTACCGGGTCTACCTCCGAGAAGGGACATTGACTTCTCGATACAACTTGCACCAGGAGCGGTGCCAGTGTCTAGGACACCCTACAAGATGAGCACACCCGAGCTAGTTGAGCTTAAATTACAACTAAAAGAAATGATGGACAAAGGCTATATCCGGCCCAGCGTGTCTCCATGGGGAGCACCAGTCCTGTTTGTGAAAAAGAAAGATGGTACCCTCCGACTGTGCATAGATTATAGACAGCTCAATAAGGTAACCATAAAGAACAAGTACCCCTTACCCCGGATTGATGACTTGTTTGATCAATTGGGAGGTGCTTCCATCTTCTCAAAGATTGACTTGAGATCTGGATACCATCAAATCCGAATCAAGGGTGAAGACGTCCACAAAACTGCCTTCAGGACGAGATATGGTCACTATGAGTTTGTGGTAGTACCATTTGGATTAACCAATGCCCTGCCACTTTTATGTTCTTGATGAACAACGTGCTCAGCAAATTCCTAGACAAATTTGTACTGGTTTTTATTGACGATATATTAATTTACTCAAAGAATAGAGAGAAACATCTTAGACTTGTGCTTCAAGTGCTAAGAGAACATCAGCTCTATGTCAAATTTAGCAAGTGCGACTTTTTCCAGAAGCAAATACATTAGTTGGGCCATGTCATATCTGAAAAAGGATTAGCAGTAGACCCTGACAAAATCCGGTCTATCATGGAATGGCCTACCCCAAAGGACGTTTCGGATATCAGATCCTTTATGGGCTTAGCAGGATACTATAGGAGATTTATAAAAGGATTCTCCAAGATTGGTTGTCCAATCACTGCCCTCCAGAAGAAGGGAGCTAAATTCACGTGGACACAAGAATGTGAAGAAAGATTTCAATCCCTGAAACACCTTTTGACCCATGCACCCGTGCTAAAGATCGTTGATCCCGAAAACGACTTCCTCGTGTGCATAGATGCCTATAAGGAAGGGCTCGGGGGAGTCCTTATGCAAGAAGGAAGTGTAGTCTGCTATGAATCCCGAAAATTGAATGAGCACGAAGCCAACTATGTGAACCATGATCTAGAGCTGGCCGCCATAGTGCATGCCTTGAAAATGTGGAGGCATTACCTCCTGGGAAGGAAATTCGTACTCATGACAGACCACTGTGGATTGCTACATCTGTTTGACCAACCAAAACTCAATGCTAGACAAGCTAGGTGGATGGCCCTTTTAGTGAGTTTGATTTCAAAATCAAACATATCAAGGGAAAGGAAAATAAGGTGGTCGATGCCCTTAGCAGAAGTATGAAAACAATTCATCTGGCAACGGTGAGCACCTGCGAGACCAACGTCAGGGAAAGAGTTAAGAATGCACAAGAAACAGACACATTCTTCCAGACCATAACCTCGTACCTGGAGAAAGAACCCACAGGGATAAAGTATGAAGTCTACGAGATGACAGATGGAGGCCTGCTAACTTACAGAAACAGATTGTATATTCCAGATTGTGACGACTTGAAGAGGTTCATAATGGATGAACTACATAAAAGACCATATACTGGTCATCCAGGATACCAGAAGATGATCACGGCCACCAGGAAACAATTCTATTAGCTTGGATTGAAGAAAGACATAGCTGAGTACTTAGCCAAATGCATAGAATGCCAACAGGTTAAAGCAGAACACCGACACCCAGCAGGATTATTACAACCTCTACCAATCTCGGAATGGAAATGGGAAACCATTTCCATGGACTTCATCACCGGATTACCAACATCGACCAAACAGAATGACGCCATCATGGTAGTGGTGGATAAACTGAGCAAGTCCGCTCATTTTATCCCCATCAAGTCGACTTGCAAGGCAACAGACATCGCCAACATATTCATGAAGGAGATATTCAGACTACATGGTATGCCTAAAGAGATCGTGTCTGACAGAGACACAAAATTTACTTCCAACTTTTGGAAATCCTTGATGGTTGGTCTGGAGACCAAATTACTGTTTAGCACAGACTATCATCCTCAAACCGATGGACAAACGGAAAGAGTGAACCAAATATTAGAAGATATGCTAAGGATGCATGTAATGCATCATCCCAAAAAGTGGGAAGATTACCTACCACTGGTGGAATTCGCCTACAACAACGGCTACCAAGAATCCCTGAAGACGAGTCCTTTCGAAGTCCTCTACGGTAGGCCGTGCAACACTCCAGTCAGTTGGAGTAATCCCGTAAACAGAATTACTATTGGACCCGACATGTTGAAAGAAATGGAACAACAAGTGATTCAAATAAAACAAAATCTAAAGGTCGCTCAGAACAGACAGAAAAGTTACACCGAACGAAAGAGAACTCCAAGAGAATTCAAGACTGGAGACCACGTATATCTCAGAGTTAGGCCCAGGAAGAGTTCCCTGAGGATGGGAGCTTGTGCCAAGTTGGCACCTCAGTATTATAATGTTTTCCATGTTTCATTATTGAAGAAATATATACACAATTCTAATCATATAATTGATTGGTCTGCGATCCAGGTGGAACCGGAGGGAGAATTCCTGCCAGAACCTCAATGCATACTGGACAGAAAAGAAACCCCACTCAGGAACCAAACCATTGCACAGGTCAAGGTGTAGTGGAAACATTTTGGCCCAGATGAGGCTACATGGGAAATGGAAGATGCAATGAAACATGCATATCCGATTTTGTTTACTTCTGTACATACACGTCATACTGATAGATAGAACATCGAGGACGATGTTCCTTTAAGGGGGAGGGAATTGTAACACCCTGTTTCCCCCCAGTCTGTAAAAATAACTATATTGGCCAAGAACTATGGCAAACTCAAAGATGTGAATGTTTGATTTGACGGACCTTTGTATAAAAGGTCGATGAATGTAAATTATGTTATGATTATGTGTTGCCTGACTGTTGGGAGCGGGGATGTGCTAAAAGAGTCCACGATGGCTAATGAGAGGTGGTGGAAGGGACCTGGAATGGTTGCGTTAACTTCCACCGAACCAATACCGTACTGGTTTTTACTTGCTCAAAGACCAAAGCAACTCTCTGACCCTGGAATGAATTACCCGCCAGGATGGTAGGTGGGGAGGCTCCTCAAGAGTTAATGAGGGGATGGGGGCGAACCGCCCATCCGTAGAAGCTCTCAAACCTGACCACGGACGGGGGAATTCACGCCACACACAATCTTGCAAAAAAAGGCAAGAAAGGAAGTGTGGGGAACAGAGAGGAGAAAACGCGCGACAGGGATCGCGGAAGAAAAACCAGAGGAACTCTGGAAATACGGGGGAGTTCTGAACAGAGGAGAAGGAGAGTAACCTTCGTCCTTGACTTCCGTTGAGCTGGAAGTAGGAGACTGAATCTTAAAGCATCGTGGTCTAGCTCGGGGGTGGCTAGTGGTAAATCCGTTTGGAGTCACTGAGCCTACGGTTGGGTGGAAAAGAGCACCCCTCTCAGCAGTCGCGTCGCGTCTGGTGTTTTCTGATAAGTGTTATGTCTTGTATTTTGACTTGAATATCACGAACGCATGCTTATGTTTATATGCTCATAAATGGTTTCTGTATAGAAGTGTTTGCCTTGTGTTTTGATTGGAAATAATGGATGCATGCTTATACTTAAATGACCATAATCGGTTTATGTATAGAATGAATAAGTCAGAATACAAGTCTGTTCCCTTGAGATTTGTCCCATCTACTTGACTCACGCTATGTCCTGGTTTGATTTCCCGAAGGCACCTCCTCCCGAGAAGTTTCCTTGCATTCCAAAGCCGGAGTGAGTTCCTTGAAAAGACTACCGTTATAGTAAACCCACGAGTTTACCTTACCCCTGTCATAGAGTTCATAGCTCGACTAATTAGGAAGGCTTTTCAGTCAGGTCACCAAGCCTAGGGATAATTACCCAAGAACCCTCTGAAGGATCATGTGATCTGAGTCTGGAAACCTTGTACAAGAAAGAGTAGTTCTCTCAGGTTTCGATGCCATGGGAGTTCGAAGCCCCGAGAGGTTGAATCTCGTGAATCAAGCTCAAAAAGGATAGCGAGTCCCATTTATCGAAAGAGAATACCCCATCGTTTGGTAGACGAACAGTCGGAATACTTTCGGAAATACCCCAGATTTGTCAAGACCGACGGATCTAGAGGAGGAGCGCAGGCGTTAACACCTCGACCCCTTTAGCCTTTGCAAGTAGCGATGGGATCCAAAACCGTAGATCTAAGGATCTGTCGAAGCTCTATTGACCGTCGATCTTAACCTTTGCATAGGCATGAGAGTGGACTCGACAAACGTCCTGAAAGTCTCGAAGTATTCACGAACTTGGAGTGGTCAAAGGGTAGGACTGCACGAACGCACGATTCGCGAAATCGCGACGTGATGGTGGTCGTTGATCCATGAGTGATCTGGACCATCGGTTTAGCGTGAATAAGTTTCGATGTTTCGGCACCCGGGAAACTGAAGGGCAAGACCCCTCGTTTTCGCCAGTCGCGAAATCCCGGTATATGAAACCCCGAATCGGTTTAGCGTGAATAAGTTTCGGCGTTTCGGCACCCAGGAAACCAAAGGGCAAGACCCCTCGTTTTCGCCAGTGGCGAAATCCCGATATATGAAACCTCGAATCGGTTTAGCGTGAATTAGTTTCGGCGTTTCGGCACCCGGGAAACCAAAGGGCAAGACCCCTCGTTTTCGCCAGTCGCGAAATCCCGATATACGAAACCCCGAATCGGATTAGCGTGAATAAGTTTTGGTGTTTCGTCACCCGGGAAACCAAAGGGCAAGACCCCTCGCTTTCGCAAGTCGCGAAATCCCGGTACACGAAACCCCGACGCGCTCTATGGATGAGCCCTAGGTCATAGGACAGGGTCATGTGGTAGGAAGGAGGAGTCACGAAAGAATCTGGACCATCCATTTGTAGAGGACGCGTGGCGAAGATCTAAAGCCGTCGGGGTTCTGGAGATCGGGGAAATAGGAGTGAAGACCCCGCCAAAATCCCGAAAGGTAGAATGTCGAGATTTAATCCAGGCCGTTGATCAAGTCGACGATCTGGACCGTAGATCCAGATGATACCGGGCTTTCGGGTTTCAGGGATTGAAGGAACAAGGGTTCCTTGCAACAGGAATCTCGAAAGTCGAGTTCCAATAGCGCCATTTGGTGTTAGCGTGTGTTCACTGAGGTGATCGCATGGAGGAGGATAAGGGAAGGGATGGTCTGCACTAGGCCCCATAGAAATTCGGGGATTTTGTCCCTCGAAGAAAAGAAGAAAAATCTAGGTTGTCGTAGTGGGTATGTGACATCCAGGACTGAGATTGCTTTTGTCCTCTGCTATTGATTATCTTGAGATCACGGGATATTAATTGGTTATTTTTCTGCTATTTTAAATTCACTCCAAATGCATGAAATACTTCCTTGAATTTCTTCAAGAAGATTTATATTTGTCCTTGTCATAGGTTTCCTCTTAATACAGGACAAACAAGAGCTCATACAACGCAGGAAAGGAACTTAGATTTTGATGACTGATCAGTTAGAGGTTAGTAGATGCATTGTTTTCTTTTATTTAGAGTTGTTTATGAATGAAACGATGATTGCATTAATTATCTTTGATTGTTTTTGTGTCATTGTTTCAATCGTATTCATTTAGTATTTATTTGTTTAATATCTTTAAAAAACCCAAAAAGAAGTGTTGTTCATATTTGATTCAGAAACTTTATCAAACAATCATTTTCACAAGAGTTCATGCTAACCTTGTAAACTGTATATAAACTGTTCATAATCATTTGTATATTCACATTCTTAGATAAACATTTGTAATTATTGTGTTGATTGTTAGAATATTTTCTTTAGTTAGTTTATTTCCTTTTGCTATCTTTAGGACCCTAGTTGGCCAACGGAGCCATAAAACCCGTCATGTTAGATCATACCAAACGGCTTGGGTTAATTAGACATCCCCGGTCCGGATCTAACCTTCCAGTTGACGGTGTGTCACTTATGCCCGTCAACAAATCCTCAATGGGGATTCACCTTTATTTATACAACAACTGACACAGCAAAAGGTGTCTATTGGCACAATAGGGTCGACCTCAATAACTCAATAATATAATTAATCATTACACAATATTAATTAAGTTACATATGGTGGGGCCGACTTGTTACAAGTAAATCTTACTCTCATACAATATAGCAAGGATCTCACACGTCCACTAGTGCTCAACCACTAGGGACACGTCCACCTGTGCTCAGGCACAAGGACATCATACTCAACAGATCACTCAACAGAGTCCACAGGAGTACCATCTCAAGCCGACTCAACTAAGTCCATAGAAGTACAAGGCAGGAGACCATCTCAAGCTAACTCAACTCGGTCCAGAGGAGTACAAAGCAGGAGACCATCTCAAGTCATCTCAACTCAGTCCAGAGGAGTAGACAAGAGACCACACGTCATCACAACTCAGTCCAGAGTCTGACACACACCCATCACATGGGCACACCCAACACTTGGGCTCCCTCACACAAATGTCTCAACTCAGTCCAGAGGAGAACAATCTGGAGGATGTCTCATGAAGCTACAATCAACAACAGTACTAAGGGAAGCTAGCAAATTTCGATCTTCTTTCTGATCACCCCATCTCTCTCTAAAGGCCTTATGAATTTCGGCAAAGGTGCTAAACTTGTTAGGATCCTGTTATGAAAACCACTCAACTGCATCCCCTTCTAGAGAATACACAAAGAGGGTCATCTTGACATCCTCATGATTGTGGCCATTACACCACTTGTTGATACATAAGTCAACACTTAAGATGTGAGCTTTGGCACTAACAACATTATTTCCCGGAACGGCAGGCAATTTCTCAATAACTTTGTCAGGAATTGCATGAGGAGCACCTTGAATAGCTTCAAAGTTCAAAGGTCTTAGTAGATCACCCATAATTGAATTAGAATTAGTTTTTGTAGTATTAACAGTTGTAGGATTATTAGGTCCAAACAAGAGATGGATACCAGAGATTGCTTCTTCTCCAAGACTTTCATGTAGCCTATGACGAGCAAGTCTGTTTATTCTCCTCCTATAAACCTTTTCAGGTTCAAGAAAGGAATAAACCAACCCTTCCAGATTGCTCCTGGTAGTATACCTCAAAGAGTTATCAGATGGAGTCGCCACTTGGAGAGTAAGCAATAACGAATAACACAACCCAAGTTAAAAAAAAAATTAGGGAAAAATTTTATTACTTAGTTTTTAAAGAATAAATTAGAGTTGTCGATTAACCAAGGATAAGAGACTTATCTCCGGGAACGGCGCCAAATATGTTGTTGTCCTTATACACACCTACAAGCGTGGAGAAGTCTCCAACCCACTTGGTGTTTCCTTAGAGGCACAATGCCTAATTCAAACCCACTGTCACCTCGACTTGGACTTCTTTCGTCTAGGCTCACTCCTAGGGAAGCCAAGGGGACTAGACTGAACCTATGGGGAAGCTCAGCGCTTAGAAAATCCTATCGTCTCAAGTCCTCAACGATTACTAACTCAATAATGAAGAATCAGGCGACAATAATTACAAGCTAGCGCAAGAGATAAGTCTTCCATAAAGTATGCTTTGAGGACAAAGCATTTTTAAGGGGAAGGCAATGTTATGAACATAAATATACATATATCATAGATATTCATAACATAATAATTAATAAATAATAATTATTAATAATGAAAGGTCGTGTCTCAAAGGACATGACTATTGGTAAAGGGCACCCCTGCGTGGGTATATAAGCAAGCCCTCATTCTCAATTGTAAACATCTCATTATATCTTATTATTATCTCATCTATTCATATATTATTTACAGTTCTATATGGATTACTTTGTTATATTCCAAGTATTTTGGATAATTCTTGTGTGAGCGAACTCTGTTCGTCTCATAGACCCTACTTACTATCTAAGTTTATTAATGTGATCTAGGAGTTAATTTTAATTGTTAAGTTAGGGAGACCTAACCTATATGACAAGCAGCAATGCAATGCAAAGCTCCAATGACAAGCAAAATTGTTATGAACATAAATATACATATAAATAAGATATAAATATATAATGATTAAATAATAAATTAATAAATAAAAGTTAGTAATAATGAAAAGACACGTCTCAAGGGACATGACTATTGGTTAAGGGTGTTAGAATATAATGGATGTGCTCGTTTTACCATTGACAATATCGCTATTGTCACCCAACCATAGGCCGAAGCCACCCTCCGAGCACCTTAACCTTGACAAAGAATCACTCTGGAAGCAAACCCTAGGCTAGATAGTCAAACAAAGGGTAGCGCTCCTTTCCCCAAGGATAGCGCATCAACAAGAGCTGATCAGATATTCCAAACCCTAACCAAGAGATAGTCCAAGCCAAACGTGATCTGTTAGCTGCAGCAGCTGCAATGGCGGCTGTCCTCCAAACCTGTGCACAAAACTGGGCACTACAATGCGCACAAGTGTTGTTGTGCAATTCTGAGATTGCCTGCCAGAATGAAGACTGACCCCCTATATTTATAGTAATTCTGGCTAGCTGTCTGGGCCGACTTCTCATTCTGGGTATCTGTCTGTTCAGTATATATTATTTCTTCTGGCCGACTTCTTCTCTTGGAGGCTAATAACCTAATACAAGTTATCTTCTTGAGCCGACATGTCTTCTAGGGTTATTAGCCAACTCATTAGGGTTTCTCCTTGCTTCCTGGAGTATTCTATTCTCGTTAGGTTTACACGTGGAGGTAAATACCTCCCACAACTACCATAATATCAACACTCCCTCCTAGCTAGGGAGGTATTATAGGTAATGGTCTTGAGCACAAAACATACTATTCACCCGATAGCATCAACACAGTTGTATAGACTATCTCATGACTAGATCATGAGCACCATCATCACCATCAGTGTCATCAGTTGTATCATCTCCCGGAACCATACTCTATCTGAGTAATCAGACATGATGCTCACTCCACAGAGTGACACAAGAACCATTCTTCTAATCTAGAAGAATAAATGTTCTAAACCATTTTCTGTCTGGGAAATCTCTGTTCATTGATCATCCATCTAGCTGATAATCATTTTCAACAATGTTGATAGTCTTCAAGTCAATTGGAACAATATCATTCAATAGAGCACAACTGTGTCTATTCATAGTAGTACACAACTACAATCTAGTGGTATACTACCACACCAAGTATCACACAAATACTTGATCAAACAGTGGAACACATCCACCACAGTAGTATACATCTACTGTTTAGAAACATACGGTCTTCATAACAATCATCTGATATCAACCTGCACAGAAACAATGTTATGATATAAATTGAATCATCTCGGCCATTCTTCCACTCACATCTGTGAGATCTCGGAAGAGTATCTGCCCTCAAAAAGGTAAGACATGAATGATGAGCTATCTGGACTATTCTTCTCAAGCAAGGAAGAATAATTGTCCTGATTTCTAAGCATGGACCATTCCCCACCCTGGGCCATTCCTTCGACACTAAACAAAGTGTAACCTGGAGAGAATGAGTCTGCCCTAAGGAATGTTTGTCCCTGATTGTTGAACCTAGACCATTCCCCACCCTGGGCCATTCTTCCGACACTAAACAAAGTGCAGCCTAGAGAGAATGAATTCGCCCTAAGGAATGACTGTCCGGACCATTTCCCATGTTAACCACAAGAGGAAATGACTGTCCTGCACCAACCTCCAAAACGGACCATTCCTCATGTTAACCACAATGAGAAATCGTTGTCCGGCGAGGCGGGCCAGTCTTCTTGAGTAACCCTCAAGAAGAGAGACTGCCCTAGACCACTTCCCATGTTAACCACAATGGGAAGTCGTTGTCTATGGTACATCAGCAATCTGGACCATTTTCGGAACTGGAAAATGTTTGTCCGTCAGAAATCTCAATCCACTTTCCGAACTGGAAAGAAACTGCTCATCCTAGACCATTTTTCGAACTGAAAAATGATTGTTCATCAATGAATAATACATCAGTGCTCCCTCCCAAACTGGGAGTCATCTCTTCCTTTTTCAATAAGGAAGTCGTCTCCACGAGCTACAGCTTGAGTATGCAAACTCTTTCATCTTGGACAAAAGCTTTACCAAAATGTCTGCTTATCTGCTCATCTGTGGAGATATGTATTGGAGAACCACTTTCTCCTTTCTGGACTTCATCACAGATAATGTAATGGTTGATTTCAAATGTACTTCGGTCTAGAACACTGGTTTTCTCTAAAGGCTTCATGTAGCTCTGATCAATAAAGTATATCATTGTTGGAAAACTGGAACATATCCATGTGGCACTTATTCTGTCATCATGAGATATGATCTTCTTAATAATCATCTAATACAATATCTATGTTATAGAAAATCTTCACCACGCCTCTATTGTGCATCGGAGGTTCTCCACCAAGTTATCTTCTTTCATCTACATACAAGTATGCTTCAAAGTCTTGAGGTTGCTCTTCATACGCTCTTTGTTCAATTTCTCTGGAGAACAGCTTTTGTATTCATCTGTTTTCAATTGCGGACGATATAATGGCTCATGTAGAGGTATGTTTGGGTTGACAAGCAATAATCATAGTCTTCTCCCTCCATTTGGGAGAACCTCTAGTTCTGGATCTCGCAATGCTTACATTCATAAGTCTTTCATACACTATTCTTCATCACAACTTTCAGTTCCTCTACTTGATTGCTTTTAGTGAGTTCAAATCAGGCTGGTAATCTTGTGATTCTTAATACAGTCACTGGTTGTTTTGGCTTCTCTTTCTTTCTTGGAATCTTCATGTTCTTCCTGATGTTTTTCTTTAGCTCTTGGGTCCATGGAGTTTCTTATAGATTCCATGCCCTAAAGATTTCACTTCTTCCTTTCATTATAGAATCATGGATGTGGATGGACAACCAGGGATACTTTAAGGCTTCTCTTCGAAGAAGACTTCTTCTGAGATTGAACTGAACACGTACTGTCTTTCATGGTCGCTACCATGGATATATACTTCATCATCTTCAATGGATCATAGGATTAGCTCTCTCCTAATCCTTGCTTCATGTATGAGTGCATATAATCAGCTCCCTCCGTCTAACAAGTCCACGCTTTCGTCTTATTGTCTTCTGCAAAACGTCATAGGTCTTTCTCCAATTTCCTCTTGATTGTTGACTTCTTTTTGTCTTTGCTTCTTCTAAGTCTCTTCATGATTGATTCTGATTTCGCTTATCTTGTAATAGCTTCCACATGATTTGTTTGATGTATTTCATCCTTTCATGTGTATTATCTGACTTGTATAATGATAGCAATCCGTATCTTCTTGTTCTTCCATAGGTATAGTTCTTCTTGGAGCATATTATCTTCTAAGAGATAGATATACAAGATATGTACAAAGACTATGCAAACAAGATATGTACAAGAACTAAGAAGAGTATTGTTACCTTGTCTTTAGAAGAAGAAGTTTGTTTTATCCTGCTTGGTCTGTTTTATCCTGTTTTTTCATGATTGGCAACTGATGCTTCGTGTGTCCCCTTCCTTTTCTTTAGCTCGGGACAATGATTCTTGTAGTGACCATACTTTCAACAGTTGAAGCATTGTATTTCTGAAATATCTTTCTCTTGATTTGGCTTCCTCCTTGAACCAAGCTTCCTTTTGTTCCTGAAATTCTTGAATCTTGCTGTGAAGGCTTGAT
>ML791591.1:177898-192536 GCA_009831015.1 Picea engelmannii
AGAGCTCCTATTGAAAACCATTAATGATGTTGGTCCTTCTACTGTGATTCAAGTAATCACCGATAATGCTCCAAATTGTAGGGGAGCAAGTAAAATCATTGAGCGAGTTCATCCACGCATCTTTTGGTCTAGGTGTTTGGTGCACACCTTGAACCTTTTGATGCATGATATTGTCAAGCATAGAGAATGTGGATGGATTAATGACTTGTACAAGAGAGGGAAGCAACTCATCAAATTTGTCATTGGGCATACAAGGGTCAATTACTTCTATAACACTCACCCTAGGTTGTAGCTACTTAAAACTGCAAACACAAGATTTGCTAGCTATTTCCTCACCTTTAGGTGTCTATTGAAGGTGAGACAAGCTTTGGGCGCTATGGTGATGAGTGATGCATGGGATGAATTGAGCACTGATAGAGATGGTGCTAATGCAATGAAAGAAATTGTTCTTAAAAATCATTTTTTGTCACAGGTTCAGTATGTTTGGCAATTCACCAAGCCAATTTATCACATGATTAGGTTTGCAGATTCAGATTGGCCAGTCATTGGGGAGATATATGAGCAAATGGATAGCATGCTAGTGCAGATTAAAGACATTGTTCAACCTAAAGATGTCAGCTTGTATAATCATATTTGTGAAGAGGTGGAAAAATGGTGAGAAATGCTAAATATTCCACTACATGCCTTAAAATATGTGCTTACACCTTAATACTATCATGTATCATGGCTTTCATCACGAGCACCTAGTGGTCGGTCCAAGAAAAAACCACACCAAGATCCAGAGGCTCAAGCTAGTTATATGAAAGCATTAGACAAATTGGTCCCGAATGTGGAGTGTGACACCATATGGAAACAATTGAGCCACTACATCCTTAGCAATGGTGCCTTTGTGACCAACAATGCAATTAGAGATCAAGGCAATCTGACTTTTCATTGATGACTTCTCTATCTACACTTGGGTTTATTTCTTATAACTTAAGAGTGAAGTTTTTGACATGTTTTTGGTCTACAAGACCCTTGTAGAAAAACAATCTAGACATCAGCTGCAAAAGTTAATAACAAATAGAGGAGGCAAATATGTTAACAACAAATTGACAACTTATTGGACTACACAGGGAATTCAAATGTAACATACTATTCCAATCTAAGGGATTAAGTCTTCATTTTTGGGCAGAATACATTAATTATGACAATTATATAGTCAATCACACTCCCACAAAGGCTTCAAAAAATATAACACCGAAAGAAGCATGGAGTGAAAATAAACCGGATGTAAGCCACTCTCGTCTGTTTGGTTGTGAAGCATGGGTTCACATTCCTAATGAGAAAAGGAAAGCATTCATCCTAAAAGTGAAAAGTGAATTTTTGTTGGATATTCTGAGGATGTAAGAGGTTATAGACTTCTTCAACCTAATTCAAATGAAATTATTATTAGGAGAGATGTTAAGTTTGATGAAAGTCTCTCGGCCTATGAGCCTAACTAGGCGTTTGTGCCATCTTCGGCCTACAAGCCATCTTCGACATTTATATGCCATCTTCTCTTCCCAACATTTTTGTTAATGATCCAATTCTAGTTTCTTCTTAAAATGATGACACTGAGGATGAAAATCCACCTCTGCCTACTCACCTTCCTCCAATTGGGTCCATTGAACATGGACCTACACCAACACCACCACTTCCCAGATGGGTCTATACAACACAAGAAGCAACTAGTGAACTTGTCGGTGATCCTACAGATAAGCTTGTACACATTCACAGTTACAGCGAGCCTCCTCTCTTTTGGCTCAAGTTTCAAAGATTCGTGATCCAGAAACATTTGCAGAAGTTTTTAGCCATCAAAATTGGGACATAGCAATGAACAAAGAATATCGTTCCTTAATAACAAACGATACTTGGGATCTTGTACCTCTTCCGAAAGAAAGAAAACTTGTTAGATGTAAAAGGGTGTATAGAACTCAGTATGCATCAGATGGAAGTGCTAAAAGACATAAGGCTCAGTTAGTTGCCAAAGGATTTTCTCAAGTTGAAGGGATCGACTATAATGAAACCTTTGCCCCCGTAGCCAAAATGAATTCCATCTGCCTTGTTCTAGCCCTTGTCGCCTCACATCAATGGGAGGTCCATCAAATCGATACTAAATTTGACTTCTTGCATGAGGATTTGCAAGAAGAAATTTACACGGAACAACATGCTAGCTATGTTTAGAATGACTCCAACCTTGATTTCTGCCTTAAGAAATCCCTCTACGATCTTAAGCAAGATCCTTAGGCTTGGTATGTTAAAATGGATAGCTTTCTTCTTGACACTAGCTTTTCTAGATGTCATCCTAACCCTAATGTTTATACCAAGAAAGGGCATAACAATCTCATAATACTTGTTTATGTTGATGACCTTATTCTCACTAGTAGTGACCCCAAACGTTTAACCCAAGTAAAATTTGACCTTAAGAAGAAATTTGAAATGACACACTTAGGTTATTTTCATTATTTCCTTGGCCTCCAAGTACTGCAAACCAAGGAAGGAATTTCCCTTTCCCAGTCTAAGTATGCATATGACCTTCTTCGTCGCTTTCACATGGAAGATTTTAAACCAATTGCTTCTCTCTTTCAATTTGGAATCAAACTTGTTGCCACATGTACTACACCCAAAGTAGATGGCACTTTGTATCGTCAATTAGTTGGTAGCCTTTTGTATTTGACTCATACCCATCTTGATATTTCCATTTTTTATTAGTCTTGTTGCCCGGTATATGTAAACACCCCATGAGAGCCATTGGAAAGCAGCAAAAAGGATACTTCGATATATTCGAGGTATACTTCAGTTTGGGATACATTACAATTCAAAAGGGACTCCTTTGTTGGTTGGTTTCACTCATTCTAATTGCGTTGGCGACCTTGATGATCAAAGTTCTACGGCAGGTTACATTTTCAATCTTGATTCCAAACACGTCACTTGGGCTTGTAAGAAACAACAAGATCTTGCTCTTTCTTCAGTAGAAGCAGAGTATCAAGCAGCAGTTAGTGCAAGTCAAGAAGCCTTGTGGCTTTGTTACCCCTTGGATTTTCTCACTCGCAAATCCCGAGGATTAAGAGCCAACATGTCTTATTTGGCTAGCATTCAAACCTTTTTCCCAAAGATAGCTTCGCATGAGCCAAGGTTGGTTCCCGTATGAGCTCAGGTATAGGATTGGTTTAGTGTTGTTTCTTGCTTCAGAAACATGAGTTTGCACAAGTTTTCATGGTTTAGAGAGAGATGATTATTTTTGGCCTAAGTCACCTGACACAAGACACAGGAATACAAGTATCCGATACGGACACGGCGACCCCCGAAATCAGGACACGGGGGACACGTTATATATATATATATATATATAAAAGTTAAAAATTACTGAAATAGACAAAATATTGATCAGTGATGCATCATGAACTCCGAAAAAGATACATCATACAAATCAATCAAACTCTAAACATCATACTCATAGAACATAGACATATTGATACATGATACAAATTATACAATGATATGATACATGTAACATTAGAATTTAGAACCAATGTGAATGAACCATAAAATAGAACCATAAATACTAAATAGCAGTTTACAGATTTCTCATTAACTTTAGTCTTTAAGTCATCAAAATAAAAATGTATTACATAGATGCTGAGGGAATTCCACACCAAAATACAAAATAGAGTAGAATCTAGATACCAAATAGGTAGGAATCTCATATCTCATAGATATTAGAGTTACTGTCAGTGTCAATAGTCCTCCTCCATGTCATAATCAGCATCACTACCACTGTCCTCTCCTCCATCCTCCTCCTCCTCTGTGCCCAATCCAAGCTCTGTTGGTCAAAATTAACTTTCAATCGTTGCAAACATTGTCAATCTTCCTCCACAAACTTATCACGGGCTCTTCAAAAGTCAAATGAACAACTAAAATCACAAAACAAGGCCCTTTTTATCTCCCGCAGGATGCTTTACACAGGACATGTGTCTCAAAATCGTGACACGTCCTCGGGAAGGTGTCTGGCATGGTTTGGTGACGTGTCCTGCACTCATGACACGGCTTGATCACATGTCTGACACGTACCATAGCGTGTCTTCACGTGGACAACGCGGATACAGACACTTGGCCCCTTTTGGACGTGTCAGGTGACTTAGTCTTTGGCATATTTCCTACTTTTTAGGAGACATGGTTCAGAGGTCAACATGACAGTTTTGACCATATATTCAGAGTCCTTGCAAGCTAACGATTCTAGTGAGCCTTTTTCGGATGACATGCGAGCACTTACTATTTTTAGCAATTGGAGTTCAAGGGTTCAGATGATGATTCTGAGCACATATCCAGGTTCTTTGCAGAAAATCGAATATAATGAGCCCATTTTCAATGACAGCGACGAAATTCTATTTTTAGCAGTGCCTACTTTTATGCATACTATATTTGGAAGGGTTCACATAGCCCATATCTCAAAGGCATAGTCTTTCCCAGTCAAGTGGGGTATGATGTGGTCCCTCACTGCATCACAAATAGTCCTCTTTGCCTTGTTGTTCCTCTTCCTGAACTCTGCCACCAACAAGGGAGCAGTGACAGGAGGAAGAACAACGGGAGCCTAAACTATATCCCATAGTTCAAGATCCTCCATGACAAAGATGATCCTGGTCTTCCAAGGGGACTAGTTGCTAGCTCCGTCTAGCCTATCCTATGCCCGCATCTGGGACACCGACATGGTTCACTAAAGCTCACACTGATGCTAAAACTGCACAAGAGTACTGCCTCACTCCTGTCAATACAGGTGTGAAAAGAGGCAGTCAAACTACAACCTCACTCCTGCCAAAACAGGTGAGAAAAGAGGTTGTCCAAATCAGCCTCACTCATGTCAACGCATGTGTGATAAGAGGCTGAAAACAAAAGTCCACAACAGTCCTACAAGTTGTCCAACAAATCTGCCCACAAGTTCTCCAAAAAATTGCCCTTGCAAGTGTTTTCATACCAATGGTTAGCACATGCAATAATACTCAAAACAAATAACACTACTTGGATCTTTACAACTCTAAAATGTTGATCTACACATCTAAGCATGCATGAAATTGGACACAGGTATTTTTGGTCAACATGACCCTGGCTAAAACCCCCCGAGGGAAAACTAGTTTAGGATGAAAGTATATATAATTGGTGTCTAAAGCATGAGATACAACAAGAATACAAATATGATGGAACATGATACAATAGCAACTCCTCTCGAGATGCTTTGGAGTTCCAAGAAGAGAAATGTGCCCAAGCTTAGTGTGCCCTCTTCCCTTGTTGCTCTATCCCACTGAAACAATGCACCCTTGACCTCAGATGAAGAAACCCTTGCACATAAACAACCAGTTGTGTGCTACCTCTACACTGAAACTGACAGATCTGCGATCGTCCAACCGTAGCTAGAGCCTGCTATGTGTGCGCCCTCCTCCAAGCAAGAACAACCACCACAAAATAAAGAGGGTCTAAGCCTCCATGAGCCCTCCATGGAATGAGGCACCCAAGCTTCCCTCAACTAATGCTTCCATCATCATCCTCTTGCTCCTCTCCCAACTCTCTTGGTGAACATAACAATGAATGAGCCTCTCTTTGCCCCTTGCGCCCTCCTTGAGCAATTCATAAGGAAACCTAAATGTGGATGGTTAGGATCATCCCAAGCCATCCCTAATCAATGGTTGAGATCTCTCCAAAAGAATCTCAACTCAAAACGCACTTCGGGTTAAGTTCCCTAAGTTCACTTTATGTCCCCTCGTTCACCCACTTAGTGAATAATTAGTCACTTTAGGTTAAAATGACTAAATTTCACTTTTGACTTAAATCTCCGAAGTCAAAGTGAAATTAGACAAAGTACATGGCACAATGGTACAAACATCTCCCTCTTGTGGTTAGAAACCCAAAACTACAAGGGGACCACTTTCCAAGGTACCCAAATCTCAACAATCCCTCTTACCTAGGAAAGTGCCATTCACCCCCAATCTCATCCCTGTAGAGGACATGGTTGCCTACTGGCAAATACTCGATGAGTATGGTCGTACCCCGATCATCAAAAGTGGTCTCTAACATAGATCTGCTCAACCTGCTTGATCTATAGATGGAAGTGCATCTCCACCTATCCAAGATCAACTAGATATTTGCATCACACCAAAGATCTCAACCTTGGCATCTCACCAAGGATTTCTACCTCATGGCATCTCACCAAGGATTTCTACCTCATGGCATCTCACCAACGGTCACTCTCTTGGCATCTCACCAAGAGTATCTTGATCTTGGCATCTCACCAAGATCCTCAACTTGGCCTCTCACCAAGTGACTTCCACCTGAAGTGGAACCTGAACCTGATCTGCTCGTCTTGATATCCAAGTGACGCTCAAGCCTCTATGGTGCCCTGATCCTACTTCTCATCAATCTCTGATGCTCTGAAGCCCCTGCATCAACCCTCTTTCTGCTCGACAACTCTGAAACTGAAGTTGTCTAGGGTGGACCAGTCACCCATGAAGATGGTGTCCTCGAAAACTGAGTCTAAGTTCCCTCTGAATCAATACTCTGAGGCAGTAGGTCCTCCTCAACTTTGTCTCCCCACCTACCGCTGGATGGTGCATCAACTGACAAACAACAACTAACGAATGCACACTCCCTCTCAAACTGAGCAGTGAACTCTGGCTCCTCTGTTGTCGCTGCAGTACCCTCCTGCTGCTTCTTCTTCTTCTTCTTGGGACATTGTCCTGCATAGTGACCCATCTCTTCACAAGCAAAGCATCTCATTGTGCTCATGTCTCTCTCTTTCCCACCGCCACTCTGTTGTGGTTTGGCCCCTCCCTTGAGACCCTATCTAGCACCTATGTCGGTCTTCTTCTTTCCCTTAGTCCACAGAGCAAGATCTTGATCACCCTCTTAACTACGTTGTTGTCTTGAAGATCTTGATCTGCATCTCAGTTCTTCCTATACAAAGTCATCCCAAAGTCTCTCCCAAGTAGGCATGACCTCCCGGGCTACAATGCCTCGTACAAATGAACCACAAGGTTTGGAAAAGTTGTTCAAATTTGTCCTCACCAAGAAGTCAGGATCCACAATCTCCCCGACTATGGCCAACTCGTCTCAAATCTGAGTAAATCTACCTAGGTATGATGTGATCGTCTTGGAATCAAGCATCTGAATGCTCCTGAGCTTCTCCTGCAAAACCATCTTTCGATTCTGGTTGGCACTCCGGTAAAGCTTGCACAATGAGGCCCATATCTCAAAGGCATAGTCTTTCCCAGTAAAGTGGGGTATGATGTGGTCCCTCACTGCATCACAAATAGTCCTATTTGCCTTCTTGTTCCTTTTCCTAAACTCTACCACCAACAAGGGAGCAGTGATAGGAGGAAGAACAATGGGAGCCTAAACTATATCTCATAGTTCAAGATCCTCCATGACAAAGATGATCCTGGTCTTCCAAGGGGACCATTTGCTAGCTCCGTCTAGCCTATCCTCTGCCTGCATCTGGGACACCGATACGGTTGTTCACTAAAGCTCACATTGATGCTAAAACTGCACAAGAGTACTACCTCACTCCTGTCAAATACATGTGTTAAAAAAAGGCAGTCAAACTACAACCTCACTCCTGCCAAAACAGGTGAGAAAAGAGGTTGTCCAAATCAGCCTCACACTTGTCCACGCAGGTGTGATAAGAGGCTGAAAACAAAAGTCCACAATAGTCCTACAAGCTGTCCAACAAATCTTCCCACAAGCTGTCCACTAACTCTGCCAACAAGCTGTCCAAAAATCTGCCAAAAAGCTGTCACAAAACTGCCCACTGAATGCTCTAGAAATCAGCAAGTCTTTGCCACCAAGGGCTCTGATACCATGAAGAAAACTGAGGTACTATGAGGCTGCCCAACAGGTCTGTCTTTGACCTGATGTTGGGCTCTAAGTTTACACTTCAAAACTGTCCTTTGCTGCTGATTTAGGACAGCAAACAGTCAAGTAACTTTCTGCTCATAATTTTTATGGTGAAGTGTTATTTTGAGGTGCGCTTGCAAGTGTTTTCATACCAATGGTTAGCACATGCAATAATACTCAAAACAAATAACACTCCTCGGATCTTTACAACTTTAGGCTAAAATGACAAAATTTCACTTTTGACTTAAATCTCCTAAGTCAAAGTGAAATTAGACATAAAGTACATGACACAATGGTACAAACATCTCCCTCTTGTGGTTAGAGGTTCAAAACCACAAGGGGACCACTTTCCAAGGTACCCAAATCTCAACAAAGATGAACTCTCCCTATCTCATGTGTCCATCTCTTCCCATGCGTTTATCCTCTTTCACATGTGCGCCATACTTTCCCTCCCATGTGCACTTATCTCATCTTCCACTTAGACTCCCTATTCACTCACATGCATCTCCCTATTTCATGTGCCCTTCCTTTTCTTTCCCTCCCACGTTCATGTATATCTGAACTCATGCGCCACTCCATTATTCTTCACTCCTTATCTTTAGCGCATTATTTCTCTAAGCCTATGCGCATGTATCCCTCATACCTTCTCTTCTTTCCACTTAAATTCCTCCTCTCATTCGTATTAACTCCACCTCCCTCTTATGCGCTTATACTTATCCTTCCTTCTCCCAATTGACTTCAGTTATCTCAGACCATCCACACGAGTTAGGGTCATCACAGCAGTTACACATGAGCACATGATTATCTCACTTCACTCACTCTCTAATGCGCCTTGCATTAACTCCACCTCCCTCTTATGCGCTTATACTTATCCTTCCTTCTCCCAATTGACTTCAGTTAACTCAGACCATCCACACGAGTTAGGGTCATCACAGCAGTTACAAATGAGCGCATGATTATCTGACTTCACTCACTCTCTAATGCGTCTTGCATTAACTCCACCTCCCTCTTATGCGCTTATACTTATCCTTCCTTCTCCCAATTGACTTCAGTTAACTCAGATCATCCACACGAGTTAGGGTCATCACAACAGTTACACATGAGCGCATGATTATCTCACTTCACTCACTCTCTAATGCGCCTTGCATGAGGACAAGTTATTCTTGGGATGTGTGTCCTCATATTTCTATATATTGAGGGTTTCTCCATTGATTCTTGGTCAGATTTTCTCAGCAGTAGCAGACTCTCTCATTCTCTCTCTTCTTTTTTCTAGCTTCTATTTGCTTGGTGCAAGGGTCGTCACTATACCAGTTTTTGTACTTGTCTCTATGGCGCAATCAGCCTTTTGGTAAACACAGAAATAAAACTTTGTTGTGCTCGTATCAAGCTCTCATGGTTTATTGGTAGTGTTGAATTTTGTGCAAGATTTAGAAGTTATTAGCCTATTATTTTGGTGCAATCAGCCACTTAATAGCGCCTTCTTTTCCTTTTCTTTCATCTCTTTTAAGCTAACGTTGCAAGGATCCCACCACAAACATTTTAAAATCAAAACTTTTTAACTTTTAGCTGTCTAATCGCAGCCAGATACACCTTTTCTTGCTGCTGTTTTTATGGTTTATTTTGCAGATATAGAGGTTGAAATCAGCGTGAGGAAAGACTAGGGGCACCCCCCTGAGGCTGGCAAGCGCCAGCCCAAATGGAAAGGAATTTTTGCCAGTGGCACTTAGGGCATCTTCTCCTATAGTTGCATGGATTTCTAGCTTGGTGTTTCATAAGTTATTCACATTCTTGCAAGTGCGGAAATTTGTGCTAACAAATTGGCGTCGTTGTTGGGGATGCATCAATCCTTGGATTGCAACGACCTTGGTGAATTTTTCTTTATTAGATTTCTTATATTTGGACTCACCTGACGACTCCACGGGAAACAGGGTCGACTCCACTGGGGGAACACAAGAAGATCATCTAGATTTGATCCGACACAAGGTCTAATTCTGGGCCTGAGCGAACATCTTTTCTGGAACAAAAATATACTTTCACCGGAGACTCTTCCTAAGTTGGTAAGCATATTGAGTTCTTTGGTAAGTTCTTTCCATGCAACTTCTATTGTTTGGACAAGTTCTATGGTGAGTGTAACTTCGACACCTTCAACTTTGGGTTCATGTCTATTTTCATCTCAAGCTAATACTATGGCAGCAACTGTGCTTGTCTTCATCTCAGATTAATATTATGGTCGGAGTTGTAAATCCAATAAGGTTTACCTTACTGTTTATGCCCCACTAAGTTTTGTTGCAATTCCTAATCATCCTCGTGACTTGCCTACAAGTGAATATTGCAAACGCTTACCGAAGTTTGCAGGGAATTATGGAGTATCGGTGGAGGATCATTTGACTGATTTTTTGAAAGTTGTGGACGATTGTGAGGTGGAATATGAGGATGTGGTGATGAAGATGTTTGTGCAGACCCTTGAGGGAGATACACAAATATGGTACAAATCCCTTCTAGATGCCTCCATTGATGGATGGGATTCATTCCAAGAGAAGTTTACAGAAAGATAGGCGGATAAACATGATAACTCTTTCTTTCTTAAAGCTTTTTCTGATATTAAGAGAAATGAAAATGAGATTGTGCCCAAGTTTAACACCCGTTTTTCTAAAACTTATCATAGAATTCCTACCACTGTAAGACCTAATGGTGTTATGGCTTTGTCATTATATCTTGAGACATATGATGGAATTTTCGGTATTTTGCTCAGGAAGAAAGATCTTCACAATCTGGAGGAGGTCCAAACTGTTGCTATCAAGTTAGAAAGAAATATCCTTGCAGCCTATAGGTTTCCTCCGATCCTTGTTCCTGACCAACCAAGGAAGGTGACACCATTCAATGATATTCAACCATCGGTCGTTATCAGAGCGCAAGAATTTTTGGTTATTGAAAAAGAACATACTTATCAACAAATTGCACCTTATCAAGTTCTTGGGGATGAACAGGATGACGATGATTCATGCTTGGATCTTCATGAACGAATAGTTGCACCACTTTAGTCATATGCAGAATTCCATGAAGATGAGGATGAAGAGTTGAGTTTTCAAGTGTGTTCTATTAATGATGATAAAGTATGGCAGGAAGAACCACAAGTCAACTATGCAAAATTCAGTCAACAAGAGACTTCATCCTTGCATATCCCAGCAATGATTCAAGAACAATTTGATCAGCTACTATTGCAACAGGGGGAGCAACCTTTGGTTCAACCAGAACATGATCTTCCTTATAATTTGCCTATGATCCCACATTCAGATTTTGTTCTTCAAGAGGATCCTTCAACTGATAAATGCGTGGATATCAGGGTCAATCATGATCCAATTGAGTTGTGAATGATGGAGGTATTTCAGCAAGTAGATTCTAAGAGTTTTGGCTCTCATACCTTCATGTTCATTACCGCTTAAGTACCATGTTCCAAGTTCCAATCAATAGCCTTCAGAAATTTCTTCAGCAACAAGTACATCAAGGCATCTTTCCAGCTTATCTTTAGGTGCCCCATATACTATGAGATCAGATGATGCTATCATTGCCTCTTTAGGGACTCGAGGGGTTCACTCTCTACTTTCTTCTGGTACCAAGATCAGAGATGCCTAGCCCTCTTCATCGGGGAAATTTTCAGCCACAGATATCAGTTCATGCGTGCTAGGCCCCACCTTGGGACGACCAAGACGATCACCTCATACTTTCATGTAGATCCATTAGATCAGAGCATCAAGCAACGGGCAAAGTCCCAAAGTGCACCAGATAGAAGATTGGTGAGACCTCGTGTCTCTCCTCAGCCTCCCCCTCGGAGAGTCGGATCATTATCATCTAGACCGGTTCAGAGGTGTCGAATCGCACATCAGTCCATGCATCCTCAGAGAGGTAGAGCGATTACCTCCAAATAGATACAGAGCAACGCACCTCCCACCCGTCATACTACCTCCCATATTCAGATGAGCTACCAGAGATCTATCCATAGTTTCTTTCTTTCGGCCTAGGATGCTAGGAGTATACCCCACTCCTACATCCCCCCCAAGAACATACAGCTAGACCCCCCAATAGTTCCTAAGGACTCCAACAACAAGCTAGTGCCCAGTTCACCCCCTGTTGGCAGCCAGATATTCATGTCGGTTTTATCAATGTTTAAAATATAGTCTTAATGGGATAAAATTTTCTATAGCTGCCTCTTTGTGTCTGCGAAGACTTCAATGATGTTTTTGTTTTGAAAAAATCGTTTGATTAGTTGTGTGTTTGATTTCATTTCTTTTAATCTCTCGTTTTCTTGTTCAATTTCATGATTGTTTAAGCATGAAATTGAAAGAAGCTCTAGTTTGAACACATCGTATAGATTCTAGAGTTTCTCTTTATGAAATTGGATGAATACCTAAGAGCACCTAACGATCTTAAGAACCTTAAAAGCTTTTGAACTTATCCTGTTATGTGTTGCTTTCTTACCATTAGCATATGAGTCGTTCACCTTGGAGGTATGCCTTAGGAATTTTATTCTTTTGATTTTTTTATTATCACCTACCACATTTACGATCGCTTATGAGGCTCTCTGATACAACGTTGGAGTATGAACGCTATCCCATTATTGTCATATCGCAGTCTCATCATTATTGTACAGGACTGTCAACAACGCTCTGAAACAATTACTCCTTCGTCCTTCTGCCTTAAGTTCACATTCATTACCTCAATGGTGGTGTTTCATTTTGGGGCTAGGTGGTCAGTAGAGGAGGTGGTTCTCAATCACACTTGTCATCTGGTTCAGCATTTACTCAACAGCCTGAGTGGTGGCTATGGTGGCTTTCTCCTGAAGCCTTAGTTATCGTGTCTCCTCCGAAAATGCAGAGCTTATCCTTTATATCGTGTGGTTTCAAACACGCTCCCCCCTTCTGATCCGGATTTTATGAGCAGAATGAAATGACTACAGATTATTAACAGGTGCTTAACACAAAATAACAGAGATACAGTAAAATTGGTTTTCTATTAAATAAGGAAATAAGTTGAAACTGTAAAATGCAGCGGAAACAAGCTTACTGGAATGGTGGTGGCTCATCTCTGAGAAGAGATGTGACGGTTGCGCTCATTCGCAAGAAGATGATTACAATGAGACTCTGAAGGCCTTTTTACAATAAACAAGAATGCCAAAAACCCTAGACATCCAAAAACCTAACCCTAGGAGATGAAGCGTCAAAAGTCATGTGGGCCCCGTTTGGGTAAGTTAGTACATCAACTTCCTGGGGTCGTAACTTTTGCATACGATCTTCGTTTTAGGCGTATGATAGTCCGTTGGAAAGGTATCGTCGAGGAGATTCATTTTGGGGCCTCAATGATCCCTTCGACTATCATTTAGAAGCCCGATCTAGAAAAACCTTCATTTAGGCCCTCAAAATAGCCCCGAAAGTTAAAACTGCTAAAAATAGTAAATTGCCAGAAAATTGTTTTGAGCCAGTTGGAAAAGGTGGGTGGCCACCGATATCCACCTGGATCAATCCTCCCTCCTTAGAAAGCAATGGTCTCCATTGTGTTGAGTTCCCCCATCAGATGAGGAAATTTCTGCTGAATTTGGCCCCGGGTGAGCCACTTGCCTTGGTGCAGGAGTTGCCTTGCTTTCACGACTCGATAACGTTGGATCCTTTGTTGTTGAGTGCCCTTGATCTGTGTGTCCACGATCTAATCATTGGATGCCTGTTGTATGCAGTCAGTGTTAAAATTTCAGACCCCAACCCAGTTTCAGTCTCGCTGATTTTTCAGTCAAAGTTAAATGCCCAAACCCAATTTCAGCACAGTTTCAGCATATAAAAACTTAGCAGAAAATAAACTTCAGAACTGAAACATGAGGATTCTGAACATCGTTTTCAACGCAGAAATAAAATATCAACAGTATGCAAAACTCAAAAAATTTATAGACTCAAGAATTTTCGGTCTAACTTCGACCCTAGAAAAACCCACAAGGGGAAAACCAGTGAGAGAGGGCTTTTTATAATTATTGAGCTTCTGAGAAATTTCTTTTACAGCATATTCATCTTCAGAAATTTACACAAACTTATCTGGACTTTCTTTCGCAAAAAATCCTTCTGAACAGTCCTGGAAAATGCTCCTCGATTTCTGTCCTAGAAATCCGTACAACTGTACCGTTGTCCCAGCAATTAATGTTGTACGAACTGTCTCGAAATTCGTGCCAAAACTCTGCTAAGACTGTACGGAAAACCCAGCATGAACAGCTCCTTGAAAACCGTGCTATACGGCCCTCAAAATTTGTGCCAAACTGTACGGAAATACACTCAAAAATTAATTGCAACAGTTACCTCGATTTTTGTGCCAATAAATGGTTGTACGACAGCGTTGGGATGCGTGCCAAACTCCTCAAAAATTATTCTGCTGTCTCCCTCAATTTATGTGCATGAAAAATGGTTGTACGGCCTCTAGAAATTCGTACCGTACGGTATGCATTAATGGTTGTACCTTGTCTTGATATCCGTGTTAGCTTGTTGCCTTGGGATGTGCGCCCAGCTCTACAAATGCTGCCTCTATTTCTCCATCTCGACCTCCTCTCTTTTCTCTCTTGCTCTCTCAACAAGAAATGAATGAACTACCCAAGAATGGGTGCGCCCTCTTGCCCTAATCGACCTCATGAGGGAAGGTGAGGGGTTTTCTAATCTAACGATTGAGATTAAATTAGATGGGTGGCTAAGATTTGGTGTCTCTTCAC